>SKCR01053367.1:0-59148 GCA_019454045.1 Zanthoxylum bungeanum | reverse complement strand
GCATTAATGGGCTTTTGCTTTTTGACTTTTTGTAAATGAAAAATGCTTTTATTTATTTGTTTTTTGTTTTTGGAAAATGAAATAAATATATAAAGCATTTTTTCTTTATTTTCTCTCTCTCTCAATCGGTTTCTATGAAACCTTTTTTCCCTCCTCTTTCTGTCTTCTCCCTCTCACGCTTCAAGCCGATTTCTTCTCCAAAAATTCTGGTTTGACCGAATCAGTGAGAAGCAAGAAGAAGGAGTAGTGCTAGCACACACATGGGTTATACATAGGTGATTGGGAAACGAATTTATGAGCTTGGAATCGTTTTGGAAGCTTGAAGCTTGGAGCTTCAATGGTGTTCATCAATGGCCGATCATGGAGGAGACAATAACCAGTGAAACCGAGCAGCCCACTGCATGAGGAAGCCACTGCCGAGCTTGGAGGGAAGCAGAAAACGATCTTGTTCTTCGCATCTCAAACCGTTCAATGTGAGTTATGTTTTCGCCTTACTCCTTTGATGTGTTCATACGAATTTTATGCTTGATTTCATGATCTTGGGACCTATATTAGAAACTCAACACTAATATGCTTTAGAATATATAGTCGCAAACAGGTCAATCCAAGTGATAGTCACGGGATTCTGGAGAAGAGAACTTGAAGTGACTGGGATCACTACTGCTATACAGTTTGAATAACGGTACAGTGAGCTGGAATCTTCCAGCCAGATACTGTTACGACCAGAATAAACAAAAATGCGGGTTATTGCAGCAGCTGAGGCAGCAATAGAAACCTTCTGGGTCGATATATAAATCTAATTAGATTAGATGTAATTCTATTAGCAGCTGAGCTAGGCTTGAGCACAGACTAAAGAATTAATGGTCTCATCAACGATCCAGATAATTCGATATTCATCTGATTCGTTCGGATCATACATCGTGGCGATGTGATGATCGAATAAATCGCATCAGATGATAATCACGAAAATCCGCTGACGAAAGTCCTTACTCAGCAATTGAGCCAAACCGTACATAGTTCGGGTGTTAGACACTCGAGTGACTAGCTATAGGCCAAGTGGGAGATTGTTGGACAATTATGACCCATAGCGTCACTATTTGTACAGATCACGGTGTTGTTGTACAAATTAACTATGTGACAAAGGAGATTGTACTCTCATCATTTGTGATTAGATCACCTTAGATATATAAATGAAGAGACGTCCCTATGATTAGTTCCTGGACTGAGAATAGATGAGACAGTATCAGTCCCCGAAGGATTAATCATTAAATATCCCTAGTCGTAGTATTATCGAGACAGGACATCGATAATGCGGAATAGGCTAGTATTGCACTTGTGTGCGTTGTGAGGGCACAACGACATAGTTCTCATATATATAAGTATTGGATACTTATGTAAGTGCGATAGGAGGTCGTGTTTCACCGATGGTACGGGAAACAGCTTCGCTCTGGATAGACCCCTCGGAATCCCATTGGTATTATGACTATGTGTCTATGGGAGGCCGAAATCAAGGTAGGTGTGTATAGTCTTAACCTGAGACTTGCATCGCTAATACTTACGATAATCGATAGACTTTGGTCTTGGTGGTACAGGGCTTTAACCGGTTCTGCGTACACCACTTCTGGGTTTATCAGAGAGTCGTAGTGTATTGGGTGTGATGTCAAGACGGAAGTATCACTCCAGTCATAATGGAGATGATGTCACGCAGGATACGGTATTAGTGCTCTTAAGTGCTGGCCGGCCATCGGGATATTATGACAAGGTCATGTATATCCGATTATAGAGACTAGTTACCAGACATCCGACATGTGCTTCGGACGGGGCAGACACTTATCCAGCCCCAGCCCTAGCACGTGACTA
Organism: Zanthoxylum bungeanum; assembly: GCA_019454045.1. Classification (NCBI taxonomy): domain Eukaryota; kingdom Viridiplantae; phylum Streptophyta; class Magnoliopsida; order Sapindales; family Rutaceae; genus Zanthoxylum; species Zanthoxylum bungeanum. The sequence goes on along the minus strand of SKCR01053367.1, from coordinate 57,288 downwards.
TCCGATACTGGGGTGATATACGCAATACTACGGTATACTACGCTTGATACATATCTATATATTCCTGTAAGGATATTTCCGGAGAATTGGGTAGGCATGGCGCTTTGCTAGAGGCCAACCTTGTCTAGTAAATCGGTAAAACGTAGTACTTGGTACTTACGTGTTCGGATAGTCCGATGACCGATTTGACTACCAACATATCCGAGGATCTCATGGGTCCCTTCCCAAAGATTCACCGATGACGTATGACTCGCACTTATATTAATCTGGGATTAATAAGATGAGAGAGAAAATTAATCTGGGATTAATTGCAGAAATATTTTATATGGGATAAAATATCATTAAAGAGAGAGAAACGATTAATTTGGAATTAATAGAGAATTAATATATTTGATATATTAAACGAAATTAGATTTCGACGCGAATTAAAATTAGATTTTAATTCGGGCGAACAAATTAATTTAGAATTAATTCGTTAGCGACGTGAATAATAATTATGCTTGGCATGATTATTTAATTAAATTAGATTTAATTGCGTCGCAACGGAAAGTTCGTTAATTTGGGATTAGCGAACCCGAGCCCGAGATTATTTGCGAGCGCATTCGCATTTCGAATTCGAGAGCGACACACAAGTTAAATCAAGCGTCAAATCGCTAGTCGCAACTAGCGTCACATCATTCGTCAATCAAGTGATGGATTTCTTTCACTTTGAGTGATTGACGCCAGTCACTATTCACTGATTGATGGAAGTAGATGTGACTTGATTTGAGTAGATGAAAAGCATTTAATGGCTTGGTTTTGGAGGGAAAATTTGTGTATATTGTTTTTTAGAAAATCATTTACCATTTTAACTTAACAAAAATCCATCTCTCTCTTCTCTCTTTTCTCTCCTCTCTCACACGCCCAAAGAGGGCTGTTTTTCACTGGTTTTCTGCCCAGAAAACGTGAGGAAGGGAAGCAAGTGTAGTGAGATTTGTGGCAAATTTCTAGAGAGCTAGCACTCCGAGAGACATGCGAAGGTGATAGGGAAGTTCACCCATGAGCCGGGAATCGTTCGACGAAGCTTGGAGCTTGTTCGAGGACTCCGAAATGGCGCAAACCAGTGGCTTGAACTGCAGCAGTGGGCGTGAGGCAGTGAGCAGTTTTTGATGTCTTTGTGGCCTCCGCGTCGCTCAACCGATCGATGTAAGTATTCCGCAACTTTCTCGATTTGTATTCGCACTCGTTTCATGTTTGTTATTCGATCCGTGGGACCTAGAAACTCCAACAATTTCTTATCTCTCTCTCCCAACAGAATTCTCTCATCTTCATTTTCTTCACATTGCCGTGAGATACAAAAAAAAATGGAAATTTTGTTGCAAAATTTTCAAGAGCTAGCACTTACAAGGATTCATACAAAGGTGATAGGGAAACATACCTTGATTTTGGAATTCAAAAAGTTAAAGCTTGGAGCTTGATACACAACTTGGAGGAGCTTGGAACAACTTCAAAGAGAGCAAAATTTTTGAACTCTACACATCCTATAATCGATCAAAGTAAGTATATTTACGCTATACTTCTTTACCTATTCACATTATTTCATGCTTAATATGATCTTGGTTTGACCTTAGAAACCCAACAATGGTATCAGAGCCTATTTTGAGCATGAAATTGAATTAGGGTTCATAATCTAAAATTTGGGTATTTTTTATTTGAGCATGATTTGATCAAATTGTTTGTTTGAGTATGCTTATATATTGTTAACTTAGAGTTATGCATGATCAATTTGATGAAAAATTAATTGGATTAATTTTCCCCAAAACCATTAGCTTGGCCGAATGTTGTAGAACCCTAGGTCATGGTGATTTTTTATTTTTTGAACCATTGGATGTGTTTAACATGCTTGGATATATTGATTTGTGATTTAATTGGATTGAAATCAAAATCGGATATAAAAATCCCTTAATTGTCGTGACCATAAGAGCATGTAAATGAGTTGATTTTGTTTCAATAATGTTGGACATGTATTGAATATAATAAAGCATGATTAATTATGTAATTGGTATTTTGGAAATGTTGATTTGTATAATTAATTATGACTATAAACTTTAATTAATTAAATCGTGATACTTGGAATATTAAAATTTAATTAGTTAGGCTTAATTTGGAATTGGCTGAAATTGTTGTATTTGGGCCTAATGGGCTTGGTTGGGCCAAGTTGGTATAGGACAATTGGATTGTATCCAAATTGGGCCTAAACCATTCTATTAAGTCCAAATATAATAAATGGGCCTTTTAAAATTTAATTGGGCCTAATGGGCCAAAATTAATTTTGTGGCAAATGGTGATTCCTTTTTGGGCTTTGGTTGCCAAAATTCATGCCTTAATAAATTAATTGAAAGCCCATTGGACTTTAATTAAATTGACATTGGATGTTAATTGGGCTTTGAGCCTTATTAAGATTAGATTTAGAATCTAAGTCGTAAAAGCACATTAATAAAGTGTAATTATTTAATTTGGAATTAAATAAGGAATTAGTATTGAATACAAATTAAATCGGATATAAAATTGTAGTTCAATATAATTCAAGAATTCGTACCTTGAATACTTATTCTTAAACGAGTTGAACTCGCGCAAATCAAATCGTTGTTTGAACATTGGATGGTCACTTTATTCAAAGATTAATTAATTTGATTAGATTGATTGAATAACATGCTTTGTGTGAATACATGGATGTGTTCTATGAATAATGTATATCAGATGGATATTAGATGGGTGAAGGCAATTTTGGAAATTATTGTAATAAATTTAGAATTATTAAATTGGACCTGCGTGTCCAGCCTTTATCTCTCGATTCTTTGTAATTCTCTTCTCACCAATTCCCCTCAATGTAATGAGGTTTCTTTGATGTATTATGTAATTGGGTAGAAGTTAGAATAGTGCTAGCCGGGGAGAGGAAATTGAGTGATTTGTTCTAGGAAATGGAGTGATTTTACAAATAGTGACGCTATGGGTCATAATTGTCCAACAATCTCCCACTTGGCCTATAGCCAGTCACTCAAGCATCTAACACCTGAACTATGTACATGTCGCTCAAAATTTTGCTGAGGAATAACTTTTGTCAGTGGATCTGCAATGTTGTCCTCTGATGCGACCTTCTCGATCCTTACTTCCACTTTTGAATTCAAGTGGGGCCCACAAGTCACATCATTTGTCTTCTCATCACTTTTTGGTGATGGAAGTAAGTAATGATTTGTTGGTGACTTACCAAACACTCAACCTTTTGAATGATGATAGACTTTTACCTAAACTCGATTTTGGTATATGGTTTTTAGATTTTAGAAATCAAAAATCAAGTCAACACATCACATTTATTCTCTCTCTCTCTCCCAACTGAATTCTCTCATCTTCCTTTTCTTCATATTGCCGTGAGATACAAAAAAAAAAATTGGAAATTTTGTTGCAAAATTTTCAAGAGCTAGTACTTACAAGGATTCATACAAAGGTGATAGGGAAACATCCCTTGAGTTTGGAATTCAAAAAGTTAAAGCTTGGAACTTGATACACAACTTGGAGGTGCTTGGAACAATTTCAAAGAGAGCAAAGTTTTTGAACTCTACACATCCTATAACCGATCAAAGTAAGTATAATTCTGCTATACTTCGTTACGTATTCACATTATTTCATGCTTAATATGATCTTGGTTTGACCTTAGAAATGTTGGACAATTATGACCCATAACATCACTATTTGTACAGATCATGGTGTTTTTGTACAAATTAACTATGTGACAAAGGAAATTGCCCTTTTATCATTTGTAATTAGATTACCAAGATATATAAATGATAGAAGGTCCTTATGATTAGCTCCGGATTGAGATGATATGAGACAGTATCAATCCACGAAGGTTTAATCATTAAATATCCATAGTCGGAGTATTATCGAGATTGGACATCGATAATGCGTAAAAGACTAGTATTACACTTGTGCGCGTTGTGGGAGCATAACGACATAGTTCTCATATATTTGGGCATATGATACCCATGCAAGTGTAATAAGAGGTTATGTTTACCGATGGTACGGGAACAGCTTCGCTCTGGATAGACCCCTCAGAATTCCATTGGTAGTATGACTATGTGTCTATGGAAGTCCGAATCAGGGTAGGTGTATTTGGTCTTAACCTGAGACTTGCACCGCTAATACTTGCGACAATCAATATACTTTGGTTTTGGTCGTCCAGGGCTTTAACAGGTTCTGTGTACGCCTCTTCTGGGTATATTGAGAATCGTAGTGTATTGGGTGTGATGTCAAGATGGAAGTATCACTCCAGTCATAGTGGAGATGATGATCACGTAGGATACAGAACTGGTGCTCTTTTATGCTGCAGCTATTGGGATATTATGACTAGGTCATGTCTATCCGATTATAGAGACTAGTTACCAGAGATCCGATATGTGCTTCGTACGGGGCAGAGACAATTCCAGCACCAGGCCTAGCACGTGACATCCGATACTGGATCGCAATACGCAATACTACGTATACTACGCCTGATAAAGATTACATATTCCTTTAAGAATATTTCTGGATAATTGGGTAGTCACGATGCTTTTCTAGAAGCCAACCATGTCTTGTAAATCGGTAAAAATGTAGTACTAGGTTCGTATGTGTTCGGATAGTCCGACGACCAGATTTACTCCCAACATATCCGGGGATCTCATGGGTCGCTTCCCGAAGATTCACCGATGACGTATGACTCACACTTTATTAATCTGGGATTAATTATATGAGAGAGAAAATTAATCTGGGATTAATTATGAAGATATTTTATCTGGGATAAAATATTATTTAAAGAGAGAGAACGATTAATTTTTTATTAATCGATCAAATAATATATTCGATATATTATACGAAACTGGATTTTGACGCGGAATTAAAATTAGATTTTAATTCGGGCGAACGAGTTAATTTAGAATTAATTCGCTAGCGACGTGAATAGTAATTTTGCTAGGCATAATTATTTAATTAAATTTGATTTAATTACGTCACAACGGAAAATTCGTTAATTCGGAATTAGCGAACCCGAGCCCGGGAGTGTTTGCGGGCCCACTCGTATTTCGATTCAAGTGCGGCCCATAAGTCACATCAAGCGTCAAATCACTAGTCAATCAAGTGATGGAAGTCACATCACTTTGAGTGAAGTGATGCTTGTCATCATTGATTGATGTGAATAGTTGATGGTGGTTTTTGAAAGCATTAAATGCCATTTTGCCTCCAAAATTGTTTAAGTTTTTTGGAAAACCTTTTACTAAAATTTTGGTAGAGATTTTGGTATTAGTTTTATTAAGTTTTAGAAACCTAAAAACACAAGACAACTCCTCTCTCTCTCTCACACACCTCTCGGCCTTGGGCCATTCTTTTCTCTCAAAATTGTTTCTCTTTGCCGAGAACAAAGAAGAAGAATAGGAAGATTTGTGGCAAATTTTCTTAGTGCTAGCACACCAAAGAGTCATCCAAAGGTGATAGGGAAACAAACCCTTGAGCATGGAATCACCATTTGCAAAGCTTGGAGCTTGGAGCACACTTGGAGGGATGACCGAAATTCAAAGGAGCACAAAGAGGGCCATTGCCGAGAGCACATTGGAGGAAGAAACGTTTTATTGTTCCTTGCATCGCAAAAGCCGATCTTTGTAAGTATGATTCCGCCATACTTCTTATTGTATTCTCACATGATTTCTATGCTTGAATGATCTTGGGACTATAGTAGAAACCCAACAATGGTATCAGAGCCTTGTTTAAGCATGAAATTGGAATTAGGGTAAAATTGGGTAAAATTGATTTGAGCATGTTTTGATGAAATTCATTGTTGGAATATGCTTGAATGATGATAACATAGTGTTATGCATGGTCAATTTGATGAAAATTGAATTGGATCAAATTTTCCCTAATTAGTTGGCTTGGCCGAAACTTGATGCCCTAAAATATCATGGTGATATTTTTGTTTTTTGATCATTGGATGAGTTGAAAGACTTAGGGAAATGTTAATTTGAGATTCAATTGGATTGAATTTGGAGAGCATAAATATGGAAAATGATTGATTTTTGATTCAGTTATGTTGGACATAAGTTGATGATGATAAGCATAATTAATTGAGTAAATTGGTGTTTTGGAAATATTAATTTGGTTAATTAATTATGGCTATACACTTTAATTAATTTAATTGTGAAATTTGGAATTTTGTAATTTAATTAATTAGGCCAAATTTGGAATTGGGCTTTTAAAGTTGTATTTGGGCTTAATGGACTTGGTTGGGCCAAGTTTGGTTTAGGCTAATTGGTTGGATCCAATTGGACCCAAAACCATATCCATAAAGTCCAAATATAACTAATAGACCTTTAAAACTTTAATTGGGCCTAATGAGCCTGAATTGGTTTCTTGGCAAATAAGGGTGATTCCTTAAATGGGCTTTGGTATTTGGGTTTGACCCATGTTGACCAAAGTCCAAGCCTTTAGAAATTAATTGAAAGCCCATTGGACTTTAATTAAATTGACATTGGATGTTAATTGGGCTTTGAGACCCATAACGATTAGATTTAGAATCTAAGTCGTAAAGGCACATTAAAAAGTGTAATTATTTAATTTAAAATTAAATATAGAATTAGTATTAAATACAAATTAAATTGGATTTAATGTTGTAGTTTAATATAATTCAAGAATTCGTACTTTGAGTACTTATTCGTAAAACGAGTTGGACTCGCGCAAAATCAAATCGTTGTTTGAACATTGCATTGTCATTAATTTCAGATTAATTAATTGGATTAGATTGATTGATAACATGCTTTTGTGTGAATACATGGATGCGATGTATGAATAATGTATATCAGATGGATATTAGATGGGTGAGGGCAATTTTGGAAATTGTTGTAATAAATTTAGAATTTATTAAATTAGATCTGCGTGTCCAGCCTATTACCTCTTGACTCTTTGTATTTCTCTTCTCACCTATTCTCCTCAATGTAAATGAGGTTTCTTTAGAAGTGTTATATAATCGGTAGAAGTAAATATTGCGCTAGCGGGAGAGAGGAAATGGAGAGATTGTTTCTAGGAACAAAGCCAAGGCTTAGTTGATTCAGAGGAAAAGGTTAGAAAAATATATTAGATATATTGGCATATATATTGTATATATGTTTCGGACTTAGAGGTCCACCTACCGGATCTAGGAATTGGATGAGATCCAATTGATCTTAGAGATCTACCTAGTTAAATATCATACAGCTTGTATTTCAAAGTCAAGGTTGTGTGTTATTTAATGGGATCCTAGCCCACTAGGAAACTAGGTTTCCCGAGTACTCAACAGAGGGTTAGAGGCTCGTCGAAAAATAGTAGGAGGCCAGTATTGAATTTGCAATTTCGTTCAAATACTTGGTATTACGCATTTTCAAATTATTTCGTCAATTATATATTTATTAGTTGGACTAATATTTTATTATTTTTCTTGTAATAGTTGGACTGTATATTGCAATTAAGATGACTGGAAAAATCAGGGTTAGAGACATTATCATTGGCGAAAATGTCTTTAATGGAACGAACTTTCCTGATTGGGATATGAACCTCAGGATTGTCCTAGGGCTGAGAGGATGCTCTATACGATAGAGAGACCCCTCGGGCCTAAGCTCGCAAATAAGTAGCCACTTGAGCTTGAGCTTTGGAAGACTCATAGCGATGACAACTCAACTGCTCAATCAGTCATGCTCGCTGCGATGACCCCTCAATTTCGTCGCCAAAACAAGGGATTGGATCCATATACTATGATGGCAAAATTGAAGGACCTTCATCGATCTAACCTTAGATCGCAAAGGTATGAATTGCAGAAGAAGCTCTTTCGCTCACGAATGTCAGAGGGTACATTTGTTGAGCACCATGTGTCACAGATGATTGCTGACATTGAACAACTGGGTCAGCTAGGCATAACTTTTGAGGCTGAGACTTCTATAGATTTGATCTTGCAGTCTTTTCCTGACAGCTGGAGCGGATTCATCATGAACTACAATATGATGAACCAAGACCATACTCTTGGAGAGCTGATGGCAATGCTGTGTGAAGTAGAAAAAGAGCTGATTAAGGGCAAAAAGCGCGAGGCACACTTTACTTTAACATCTCAGTCTCCCAAGGCTTGGCCGAAGGCAACTGGAGGTGAAAAGAAGAAGAAGAAGAAGGGCAAGGCCAAATCATCAAAGTCTTTTGGGAAGGCTAAGGACAAATCCCAAGATGTATGCCTGCAGTGTGGCAAACGGGGTCACTGGAAGCGTGACTGTCTTGAGTACAAGGCGCACATGAAGGAAATCAAAGCGGGCAAGGCACCGGCTTCAGGTATGTTTGTTATAGAATAAACATGCCTACTTCTAGTTTTAAAAATTGGATTTTTGATTCTGATTATGGTACTCATATATGTACTGATGTGCAGGATCTACGGATTAGCAGGAGACTGGCCTCAGGAGAGATTGACCTCCGCGTTGGAAATGGGACTCGAGTCACCGTTTTGGCCGTTGGGACTTATATTTTGGAACTGCCCTCAAGGCATGTACTTAATCTTTCAGACTGTTATTATGTACCTAGTTTGATTAGGAATATTATATCTGTATCTTTATTGGCCCAATGTGGCTATACTTTTGTTTTTAGAAACACTGGGTGTTTTATGTATAAAAATCATATGGAGATATGCAGTGCTGATGTGTATAATGGTCTTTATATTTTGAATATAAATCAATCTCAAACATATAATGTAACAAACAAAAGGCTTAAACTAAGTAACAAATATGAAACTTATATGTGGCATTATCGTCTAGGACACATCAACAAGACTCGCATATCCACACTTTCGAAGAGTGGGTACTTGGACGTATTTGATCCAAATTCATATGACGTCTGCGAATCTTGTTTATTAGGCAAAATGCCTAAAACACCTTTTAGCGGTAAAGGTGCACATGCCACCAAATTGTTAGCCCTCGTTCATAGTGACGTATATGGGCCCATGTCTAGCCAGGCTAGAGGTGGATATGAATACTTCGTAACCTTTACGGATAATGCATCGCGTTATGGTTATGTGTATCTTATGAGACACAAGTCGGAAACCTTGGAGAAATTCAAAGAGTTTCGACACGAAGTTGAAAAATAGACCGGAAAAAGTATTAAAACATTACGGTCGGACCGTGGTGGAGAATACTTGAGCAATGAGTTTCTTGATTACTTGAAAGAGTATGGTATTCTTTCACAGTAGACTCCTCCCGGAAAACCTAAATTAAACGGTGTGTCCGAACAGAGAAACCAAACTTTGTTGGACATCGTAAGGTCGATGATGAGTCGTACAGAGCTACCTATTTCCTTCTAGGGATATGCATTGAACATTGCAATACTTATTTTGAATAATATTCCGTCAATTTCTGTTCAATAGACTCCGTATGAGATATGGACAGGAAAGAAACCAGGTTTCTCATTCCTGAAGATTTGGGGTTGCTGGGCATACGTCAAACATTTGGAAGGTACCAAACTAGAACCCAAATCGGATAAATGACTATTTGTAGGATATCCTAGGGAAACCAAAAGATATTACTTCTATCACCCACAAGAGAAAAAAGTATTTGTTGCTCTACATACAGTTTTCCTTGAGAAGGAATTCCTAAATGCAGTTGTTAGTGGGAGGAAAGTGGGACTCGATGAAAATCAGAGTGATACTGTTCCTGGCACAGAATCCTTAACGGAACATGAACAGTTCATCAGGGATGAGACTGCACCACAATCTTCGAATACACAAGAACCGTGTAGGTCGGAGAGAGTCAAAAAACAACATGAGAGGTATAGGTTTCTGATCTCACCTCATGTGGATATCAATCTTATTGAGGATAACTAGCCGACTACGTATGATGAAGCGATACATGGTATCGACTCAGGTTTATGGCAAGATGCCATGAAGTCCGAAATGGATTCCATGTACACCAACCATGTTTGGACACTGGTTGATGCACCCGAAGGTGTAAACCCTATTGGTTGCAAATGGGTCTTTATGAAGAAGACCGACATGGATGGCAACATACAAACGTACAAAGCTAGGCTTGTAGCGAAGGGGTATCATCAATGACATGGTGTCGATTACGACAAAACTTTTTCATCCATTGCCATGATTAAATCCATTCGGATTATGCTTGCTATTGCTGCATATTTTGATTACGAGATATGGCAGATGGACGTCAAAACCACTTTCCTTAACGAAACCTTTTGGATGATGTTTATATGCAATAGCCTGACGGTTTTTTCGTACCTAAACATACAGATAAGATTTGCAAGTTAAATCGATCCATTTATGGATTGAAGCAAGCATCGAGTTCTTGGAACCAACGTTTTTATGAGATCATAAAAGAATATGATTTCATTTAAAACGAGGATGATCATTATGTATATAAGAAGGTTAGTGAGAGCGTACTGACATTCATTGTCCTTTATATCGATGATGTATTACTTATTGGGAATGACATTCCAATGCTACAATCGGCGAAAGCTTGGCTTTCATTAAAATTCTCCATGAAGGATCTGGGAGAAGCAGCCATTATTCTAGAAATAAAGATATATCGGGATAGATCTAGAAAGTTGCTTGGACTCTCCCAGAGCACGTACATTGACAAAGTGTTGAAGAGATTCAACATGGAACATTCTAAGATGGGACTATTGCCAATGTCATATGGCGTCACTCTATCTAAGGACATGTGTCTCAAAACCCAAGATGAGAGAGACAATATGAGTCGGATCTCGTTCGCTTCGACAGTCGGATCGATCATGTATGCCATGATATGTATGCGACCTGATGTCTCATATGCTTTGAGCATGTGTAGTCGCTATCAGGTCGATCTAGGTGATGGTCACTGGATGGCGGTTAAGAATATCCTTAAGTATCTTAGACGAACTAAGGATGCTTTCATAATCTATGGAGATGGAGAACTTGAGGTAACTGGGTATACCAGTGCAAGTTTCCAAATCGATAAAGACGACTGTAAGTCGCAATCCGGGTACATATTTTGTTTGAACAACGGAGCAGTAAAATGGAAATCTTCCAAGCAAGAGACTGTTGCCGATTCAACAACATAATCGGAATATATTGCTGCAGCTGAAGTAGAAAAAGAGGCAGTTTGGATCTGTAAATTCCTAATTGGATCGGAGTAGTTCGGTTAGCAGCTGAGCCCGTTCCATTGTATTGTGACAAAAACGGGGCTATAGCACATGATAAGGAACCACGGTCTCATCAACGATCCAAGCATGTTCTTCGATGTTTCCATCTGCTTCGTGAGATCATACATCGTGGCGATGTGAGGATCGAGAAGGTCACATAAGAGGACAACATTGCAGATCCGCTGACGAAAGTTATTCCTCAGCAAAAGTTTGAGCGACATGTACATAGTTCATGTGTTAGATGCTTGAGTGACTGGCTATAGGCCAAGTGGGAGATTGTTGGACAATTATGACCCATAACGTCACTATTTGTAAAAGACATTGTGGTTTTTGTACAAATTAACTATGTGACAATGGAAATTTCATTTTATCATTTTGTAATTAGATTACTTGTATATATAGATGATAAAAGTCCTTATGATTAGTTCCGGATGATAAGATATGAGACAATATCAATCCACAAAGGTTTAATCATTAAATATCTATAGTCGTAGTATTATCGAGAATAGACATCGATAATGCAAGTGTGACATCATAGTTCTCATATATTTAAGTATATGATACTTATGCAAGTGTGATAGGAGGTTGTGTTTACCGATGGTCTTAACCTGAGACTTGCATCGCTAGTACTTGCGACAATCAATACGCTTTGGTTTTGGTCGTTCGGGACTTTAACAGGTTCTGTGTAGGCCTCTTCTGGGTTTATTGAGAATCGTAGTATATTGGGTGTGATGTCCAGACAAATGTATCACTTCAGTCATATGGAGATAATGATCACGCAGGGAAACAGAACCGATTCTCTATTATGTTACAAATATCGGGATAATATGACAAGGTCATGATTTTCCGATTATAGAGACTAGTTGATTAAGATCCGATATATGCTTCGTACGGAGCATACACTATTTAAGCCCCAGGCCTTGCATGTGACATCAGATACATGATCGCAATACGCAATACTACGTATACTACACCTATTATAGATTATATATTCCTTAAAGAATATTTATGGAGAATTGGGTAGGTACAATGCTTTGCTAGAAGCCAACCATGTCTCGTAAATCGGTAAGAAAATGGTACTGGGTAGACACATGTTCGGATAGTCTGACGACCAGATTTACTACCAACATATCCAGGGATCTCATGCGTTGCTTCCCGAAGATTCACCAATGACGTATTACTCGAACAAAATTAATCTGGGATTAATATGAAGTGATAGAAAATTAATCTAGGATTAATTACGGTGAGATTTTATCTGGGTTAAAATTCAATTAAAAGAGAGAGAACGATTAATTCGGAATTAATCGATTAAATAATATATTCGATATATTATATGAAATTAAATTTCATAACGGAATTAAAATTGGATTTTAATTCGGGCGAACTAGGAAACAAGGTTTCCCGAGTACTCCACATAGGGTTAGAGGCTCGCCAAAAAATAGTGGGAGGCAAGTATTAAATTTGCAATATTCGTTTAGTTACTTGCCAATACGCGTTCATTTCAAATTTTTCGTCAATATAAATTAATATATTAGTTGGACTAATATTTAATCATTGTTTTAATTAAACAGTTGGACTGTATTCAAACTACTTCAATTATAGTTGATTATATAATTGGATTATAGTAATAAATATATTTTAATTTAACCAATTTAAATTATAGTTGATTATATAGTTAGACTATAGTAATCATTATAATCTATAGTACTTGAAATCGTTGATTGGATAGTTGGGCTATAGCAATCAAGAATAACTGAAAGATTAGTGTTTAAAACATAATCCTGGGTGAAAATGTCATTAAACGACTTTAATTTTCAGATTGGGAATAAAATCTCAGGATAGTCCTGGAGACCGAGAGGTTACTTTATTTGATAGAGTGACGTCTCGAGCCTAAGCCCGGAGTTGAGCAAATAGTAGAACATGATATTTGGAATATTCATGTGATGATAACTTTAGTGCTTAATCCGTTATGCTTGCCGCAAAGACTCCTTAATTTCTTAGTCAGAACTAAGGATTTGATCCTTATAGTATGATATTGAAATTGAAGGATCTTCATAGATCTATCCTTAGATCTTAGAAGCACAAATTACAATAGAAAACTCTTGGAGAGTTAATGGCTATACTCAAGGAGATAAAGCCAGAGTTTGCAATGGGGCAAGAAACGCAAGGCGCATCTTACTTCGACATCCCAGAAGGCCAAGGCTTGGCCAAAGGCTTCTGGGTGTGGAAAAGGGGCAAAGGCAAAATCATTATAACCTTCTGGTGAGACAAAGGACATATCCCAAAATGTCTGCCTAAATTATGGCAAACGGGGTCACTGGAAGCGTGACTGCCGTATGGACAAGGCATACATGAAGGAAGTAAAGACGGGGCAAGGCTCCGGCTTCAAATATGTTTGTCATAAACATGTTCACTATCCTAATTGGATTAGGAGTAGTTCCGTTAGCAGCTGAGCCCGTTCCATTGTATTGTGACAATAGCGGGGCTATAGCACAGGCTAAGGAACCAAGGTCTCATCAACGATCCAAACATGTTCTTCGACGATTCCATCTGATTCGAGAGATCATAAATCGTGGCGATGTGAAGATCGAAAAGATCGCATCAGAGGATAATATTGCAGATCCGCTGACGAAGGCTATTCCTCGGGAAAAGTTTGAGCGACATGTACATAGTTCAGGTTGTTAGACAGTAATGACCCATAGCGTCACTATTTTGTAAATGATATTGTATTATTGTACAAAATTAACTATGTAGTAATGAAATTGCCTTTTACCGTTTTGTAATTTATTTACTTTGATATATAAATGGTAAAAGTCCCTATGATTAATTCCGGATTGAGATGATATGAGACAGTATCAATCCATAAAGGTTTAATCATTAAATATCCCTAGTCGTAGTATTATCGAGATTGGACATCGATAATGCGGAATAGACTAGTACTGCACTTGTGCGTGTTGTGAGGGCACAACAGCATAGTTCTCATATATTTGAGTATTGGATACTTATGCAAGTGCGGTAGGAGGTTGTGTTTTAACCGATGGTACGGAAAACAGCTTCGCTCTGGATAGACCCCGCGGAATCCCATTGGTAGTATGTCTGCGTGTCTATGGGAGTCCGCTTCAGGGTAGGTGCATATGGTCTTAACCTGAGACTTGCATCGCTAGTACTTGCGACAATCGGTAGACTTTAGTTTTGGTCGTCCAGGGCTTTAACAGGTTCTGTGTACACCTCTTCTAGGTTTATCGGGAATCGTAGTGTATTGGGTGTGATGTCAAGACGGAAGTATCACTTCAGACATATGGAGATGATGATCGCGCAGGATACAGAACTAGTACTCTATAATGGTTGCAACCATCGGGATAATATGACAAGGTCAGGATTATCCGATTCAAAGAGACTAGTTGCTTGATGTCCGATATATGTATCGTACGGGGCAGACACATCTCCAGCCCCAGGCCTTACATGTGATCATCCGATACTGGATCAGTATACACTATACTACGGTATACTACGCCTGTTATAGATCTTATATTCCAATAAGAATATTTCTGGAGAATTGGGTAGGCATGGCGTTTTGCTAGAGGCTAACCTTGTCTTGTAAATCGGTAAAAACGTAGTACTTGGTACGTACGTGTTCGGATAATCTGACGGCCGTATTTACTGCCAACATATCCAGAGATCTCTTGGGTCGCTTCCGAAGATTCACCAATGACGTATGATTCAAACTCGATTAATCTTGGATTAATTACGGAGAGACTTTATCTTGGATAAAGTACTATACATAGAGAGAGAACGATTAATTTGGAATTAATCGTAAAATTATTATATTCGATATAATAATCGAAATTCGATTTCGACGCGAAATTAAAATTAGATTTTAATTCGGACAACGAGTTAATTTAGAATTAATTCGTTAGCGACGTAAATAATAATTTCGCTAGGCGCAATTATTTATTTAAATTCGATTTAATTAACGTCGCGACGAAAGTTCGGTATTTCGGAAATATCGAACCCGAACGCGTGAGTACGCGTGGGCCCACTTTCATTTGGGTTGTGTGGGGCCCACATGACACATGTCATTTTATGCATTATTTAATTGTTAATACATTGCATGGTGATAGTGTACAATACACTCAATGGTTTTGCATGGAGTTTGAGTGTTTGACACTCTAAGCCATTGCATGATTTTTGTCATAAGTTTATTATTAATTTAATAAATATTATGGCATAAATATAAATTGATTTTTGTAACAAAAATCATAACACTCTCTCCTATTCTCTCATGACCGAAACTGTGAGCTCTCACAGCCCTCTCCACTTTTCTGTTTTTGTTGCAAAAACTTGAAGAATTTGTGTTTGTTTGGAACATAAAATCACACACAAGGCTAGCACCATCAAGGGATCATACAAAGGTGTTATGGGAAACTAATCTTAGAGCTTGGAATGATCAAAAATTGCAGCTTCTCTTTTCTGTTTGGCCGAAACCCTCACTGCACAAAGGAGAAAATTTTTGTTTCATCAACGCATCCGCATTCCGATCTTTGTGAGTATGATTCCGCCATACTTCAATATTGTTCATTCATTTATATGTTTTGTTTGCTCTTTTGATCTTGGGACATGGATTAGAATTTCCAACACACTACTAGTATTAAAATTGGATTTTAGATACTGGATGTGGTACATAAATATGTACTGGTGTGCAGAATCTACTGATAAGTAAGATACTGACTTCAATTGAGATTTATCTGCGAGTCGGAATATGGACGACATTCGCTGTTTTAACCGTAGAAACCTAAGTTTAGGAACTACCCTTCGGGTATGTACTTAAATTAGGAAATTGTTAGAATATAATTAGTTTGACTAGAAACATTATCTCTATATCAGGGTTTAACCCATTGCGGGTATACCTTTATATTCTAGAACACTAAAGTGTTTTATTTTATAAAGATGATATTGAGATAAACACATTAGATGTGAATAACAACATTTATATTTTTAATATAAATAAATCTCATACATATGACATGACAAACAAATAGCTCAAACTGAATTAATCAGTTGAGACTTATATGTGGCATTGTTGTCTGGGACACAATTAACAAGACTCGTATATCCACACTTTCGAAGAGTGGATACTATGACAGATTTGATTCTATTCAAATAATGTTTACGAATCTAGTTTATTGGTCAAAGTGCCTGTAACACCTTTTACTTGGTAAAAGTGCAAGTGCCACCGATCTGTTAGCCCTCGTTTATAGTGACGTAAGTGGGCCCATGTCTAGCTAAGCTAGAGTTGGATATGAATACTTCGAAACCTTTACGGATGTGGCATCGCGTTATGGTTATGTGTTTCTTGTGAAACACGGATCGGAAACTTTTGATGAATTCAAAAAGTTTCGACACGAAGTAGACAAACAGATCGACTAAAGTATTAAAACATCATGATTAGACCATGGTGGAAAATACTTAAGCAATAAGTTTCTCGAATACCTGAAAGAGTACAGTATTATTTCAATGTGGTCTCCTCCCGGAACACCTCAATTTAGCGGTGTGTCCGAACTGAGAAACCGAACCTTGTTGGACATAGTAAGGTTAATCATGAGTCGCTCTGAGCTACCATTTTCCTTCAATGGATACACATTAATCAGTGCAAAACTTCCTTTCAATAAGGTTCCATAAAAATCTGTTTGACAGACTTCATATTAGATATGAACAGGAAACAAACTGGGTTTTCTCAATCTTGAAGATTTGGGTATGCTGGGCATAAGTTTGGATGATACCAAACCAGAACCCAAATCGGATAAGTGCCTAAGTTGTGGGTTATCCTAGGGTAACCAAAGTATAGTACTTATACAAATCACAAGAGAACAATGTAATTGTTGCTCGCCATGCGGTTTTCCTAAGAGAATACCTATATGCAGTGGTAAGTGAGAGGAAAGTAAAACTCGATGAAAATCAGAGTGATACTATTCCAGGCACTGATTCCTTAATGGAACAAAAATAGTTCATCAAGGATGAAACTATACCAATAATCTTCGAATACACAAGAACCACGTGAGTCGGAGAGAGTTAGAAAACAACCTGGGAGGTATGGGTTTCTAATCTCACCTCATAAAGATGTCAATCTTATTGAGGAATACGAACTGACTACGTATGAGGAAGTGATACAAGGTATCGACTCCCTATTATTGCAAAGTGCCATGATGTCCGAAATGGATTCCATGTAAACCAACTAACTTTGGATACTGGTTGTTGTACCAGAAGGCATTGTGCCTATTGGTACTATATAAGTCTTCAAGGAAGACATATATGGAAGGCAACATACCAACGCACTAAGCTGGGCTTGTAGCGAAAAGGTATCATTATCAACATTGTGTCGATTACGACGAAACCTTTTATTTGCTGCCAATGGTGAAATCCATTTGGACAATGCTTGCCTATGCTGCATGTTTCATTTATGAAATATGGCAGCTGAACGTCAAAATCGCTTTCCTTAAATGGAAACCTTTTGGAGGATGTTTACAACATCCTGACGGTTTTGTCTTACCAAAACGAGCAAACAAGGTTTGCAAGTTAATTCGATCCATTTATGGATTGAAGCAAGCATTGCGTTCTTGGAATTATCGTTTTGATGCAATCATAATGGTATATGATTTAATTCAAAACGAAATGATTCTTTTGTATATAAGGAGGTTAGTGGGAGCGTAGTGAATGTCCTAAATAATGATGATATATCATTTCTTAGAAATGATATTCCCAAAATAAAATCGGTGAAAGCTTGGTTTTCATGAGAATTCTCCGTAGAATTCTTGGGAGAAACAACCTTTATTCTAGGAATAAGGATCTACTAGGATAGATCTTGAGGTTGTTAGCACTCTCCGAGAACTCGTACATTGAAATAAATGTACACGACCTGGTGTCTCATACGCTTTGAGCATATGGAGTCACAATCAGGCCAATCCATGTGATAGTCACTGGATTGATGTTAAGAACATCCTTTAGTATCTTAGATGAACTAAGGATGATTTCTTAAACTATGGAGAAGGAGAACTTGAAGTGACTGGGTTCACTACTGCAAGTTTCCTAACCAATTATAACGACTATAAGTCGTAACAAAGGTACTATAAAGTTTGAATAATGGAACAGTGAGCTGGAAATCTTCCAAGCAAGATACTGTTACCGAATAAACAACAAAAGCGGAATATTACTGCACCTGAGGCAGCAATAGAAGCCTTTTGGATCGATAATAATCCTAATCAGATTAGGAGTAGTTCTGTTAGCAGCTGAGCTAGGCTACAGCACAGGCTAAAGAATTAATGGTCTCATCAATGATCCATATATATACTTCAATATTCATCTGATTCATTCGGATCATACATCATGGCGATGTGATGATTGAATAAATCGCATCAGATGATAACACCGCAAATCCGCTGACGAAAGTGTTTTCTCAGCAGAAGTTTGTACGAACCATACATAGTTCGGGTGTAGGACACTTGAGTGATTGGCTATAGGCCAAGTGGGAGATTGTTGGACAATTATGACCCATAGCATCACTATTTGTACAGATCATGGTGTTGTTGTACAAATTAACTATGTGATAAAAGAAAATTGCCCTTTTATCATTTGAAATTAGATTACCAAGAATATAAATGATAGAAGGTCCTTATGATTAGTTCTGGATTGAGATGATATGAGACAGTATCAATCCATGAAGGTTTAATTATTAAATATCCCTAGTCGGAGTATTATCGAGATTGGACATCGATAATGCGTATAAGACTAGTATTACACTTGTGCGCGTTGTGGGAGCATAACAACATAGTTCTCATATATTTGGGCATATGATACCCATGCAAGTGTAATAGGAGGTTATGTTTACTGATGGTACGGGAACAGCTTCGCTCTGGATAGACCCCTCGGAATTCCATTGGTAGCATGACTGTGTGTCTATGGAAGTCCGAATCAGGGTAGGTGTATTTGGTCTTAACCTGAGACTTGCACCGCTAATACTTGTGACAATCAATATACTTTGGTTTTGGTCGTCTAGGGCTTTAAAAGGTTCTGTGTAAGCCTCTTCTGGGTATATTGAGAATCGAAGTGTATTGGGTGTGATGTCAAGATGGAAGTATCACTGCAGTCATAGTGGAGATAATGATCACGTAGGATACTGAACTGGTGCTCTTTTTTACTGCAGCTATCGGGATATTATGACTAGGTCATGTCTATCCGATTATAGAGACTAGTTACCAGAGATCCTATATGTGCTTCGTACGGGGCAGGCACAATTCCAGCCGCAGTCCTAGCACGTGACATGCGATACTGGATCGCAATACGCAATACTACGTATACTACGCCTGATAAAGATTACATATTCCTTCAAGAATATTTCTGGAGAATTGGGTAGGCACGGTGCTTTGTTAGAAGCCAACCATGTCTTATAAATCGGTAAAAACGTAGTAATAGGTACGTACGTGTTCGGATAGTCCGATGAACGGATTTACTGCCAACATATCCGGGGATCTCATAGGTCGCTTCCCGAAGATTCACCGATGATGTATGACTCACACTTTATTAATGTGTGATTAATTATATGAGAGAGAAAATTAATCTGGGATTAATTACAGAGATATTTTATCTGTGATAAAATATTATTTAAAGAGAGAGAACGATTAATTTGGAATTAATCGATCAAATAATATATTCGATATATTATACGAAATTGGATTTTGACGCGGAATTAAAATTAGATTTTAATTCGGGCGAACGAGTTAATTTAGAATTAATTCGCTAGTGACGTGAATAGTAATTTTGCTAGGCATAATTATTTAATGAAATTTGATTTAATTACGTCGCAACAGAAAATTCGTTAATTCGGAATTAGCGAACCCGAGCCCGGTAGTGTTTGCGGGCCCACTCGCATTTCGATTCAAGTGCGGCCCACAAGTCACATCAAGCGTCAAATCACTAGTCAATCAAGTGATGAAAGTCACATCACTTTGAGTGAAGTGATGCTTGTCATCATTGATTGATGTGAATAGTTGATGGTGGTGGTGAAAGCATTAAATGCCATTTTGCCTCCAAATTTTTTTTAGTTTTTTGGAAAAGCTTTTACTAAAATTTTGGTAGAGATTTTGGTATTAGTTTTATAAGGTTTTAGAAACCTAAAAACACAAGACAACTCCTCTCTCTCTCTCACACACCTCTCGACCTTGGGCCATTCTTTTCTATCAAAATTATTTCTCTTTGCCGAGAACAAAGAAGAAGAATAGGGAGATTTGTGGCAAATTTTCCTAGTGCTAGCACACCAAAGAGTCATCCAAAGGTGATAGGGAAACAAACCCTTGAGCATGGAATCACCATTTGCAAAGCTTGGAGCTTGGAGCACACTTGGAGGGATGACCGAAATTCAAAGGAGCACAAAGAGGGCCATTTCCGAGAGCATCTTGAAGTAAGAAAAGTTTTATTGTTCCTTGCATCGCAATAGTCGATCTATGTAAGTATGATTCCGCCATACTTCTTATTGTATTCTCACATGATTTCTATGCTTGAATGATCTTGGGACTATAGTAGAAACCCAACAATATCTACATGTTTCCAAAACATAGTGACCATTTGATAAAGAGAATTCACATTTCAATAAATTTTCTTTATCATATAAACATAAAGTTTCATCCTCAATGTTTATTTTATATCTCTCCTTATCTAATATTGGCAGTGATATTATTTGTCTGATAATTGAGGGAACATAATAACAGTCATGCAAATCTAATTTACATCCATTTGGGAGATCTAGAACAAGTGTTCCTATGGCACATCCAATGTCTCGACATTTCCAACTCTAAGTTGGATCTCCACTTTATCCAGCCTTATTTTAACCCTTATTTCCTCTAGGGAATTGCAAATATGAGTAGGACTGCTAGTGTCTAACACCCATCCACTATTTGCATCTTGATGAACGGTAAATAGATTATTATTTCCCACTCATTTAACTTAATATTTCGCATAGTTTCTTGAGTTTTGTGAATATTTTGATGTGTTTTGTGTTATTTTGTATAAATAAAATAACAGGTCTCTCTATAGGCATTTCGGGGCCAAAACATTGGAAAACGGACAAAAAGGGCAAAAATGAAAATTTCCTGCTAAAATGCACCATTTTGCTAAAATGCAATGTTTTGCTAAAATGCACCGTGCTAAAATACGCCATTTGCTAACATGCGCCAAATCTGCTAACGTGCACCTGCCACATGTGAACATCTGCTAACGTGCATCGAATCTGCTAACGTGCGCCTGCCACATGTCAACATCACAAGAAATCTGCTAAAATGCACCGGGACACATGTCACCATCACATGCTACCGACAGAACACGTCATTACTTACATCATGATGACGTCAGCATTACGATGCAAGAAGACTTACGCGTCGTGACTCTGAGCCAATTATTGATATAATCATTCAGCCGTGTACATGTGTCACCATCTCTGGGAGTTTCACGCAACGTGTCCTTCATCAATGGCGCGTCACGACGCGCAAGGGTTGACGCGTGGAGCAAAAATTTATCTATAAATTGAGGCCGAATTTCATTTGTAATTCATGCTTTCTTCTAAGGAATTCCATAAGAATACTAAGAATATTGTATCTTGTTTGTTTATTTACAGCTTTCAGCAATTAATTTTCGCATTTGCACTTTCTTTTATTTACTTTTCAAGTCTTTACTTTCAGCATTTAATTTTATTTACTTTTATGCAATTACTTTATGTTATTTACTTTTCAGTATTTATTTTTCAGCAATGAGGAGGTAACTCCCCCCTGCTGGGGTAAAAGGTTTAGCTTTTATTACTAATATTTAGATTAATCTCCCTTAATATAATATATAAACTATTTAAAACCTGACTTAATGAGGATATCGCCTTATGGTCGGTTGGAATTAATTAATAATTTGACTTAATCAGGATACCGCCTTATGGTCGGTGGTAATATCACCCAAAATTAATATATTATAATAAAGGAGATATCTAAATAGTAGTAATAAAAGTGGATCCTCTAACCCCAATATATTCTTTTATTGTACTTTTACATTTTTAAATTCCAGCATTTACTTTCCAGCATTTATTTTATTTAAATTTCAGCATTTACTTTATGTCTTTTATTTTATTTAAGTTTTTATTAGCCTTAGATATGTGTCGTAACTAAGTCTGTTACTAGGGTTGTGATGAATTCCAATATCATCGGTTAATAAGGGGTTAATTTACAGTTTGGGTAATATAAATGTTTATTTATTGAGCCTTAGTCTTAATGCTTCTTGTTAACTGGCCATTAATAAGATTGATCTGGTAAACTTAAAATGAAATTGGAAAAGGGAATTTAGGTTTAGGACCTTAGACTCAATAGCCCATGATCTTCCTTGAGGATAGATATCCCTTTAATAGATTTCCTTACAGGATAGGAATATACCTGTTGGCGGGGGGTAACCATAATTGGAACTTAATCCTAATGAATTCAGGTAACTTGATTGACATATGAATATGATTAATTGTGTTATACTGGGTATTTTTATTTGACCATCGGAATAGGCTTTTACATAATTTCGTGTTCTAGGTTAATAAATCGATATATTACACAAAAATAAAATAACCACTTGATCTTTAAAAGATATTGGAAAGATTACAACCCTATATAGTTTAATAATATTGAATTTTCCTCAATCTATTTCGCGCTATTTTATTTTCTTGTTTTAAGTTTAAAGTAATCATCCAATCAAACAACTAATCTATTAGATACTCATAGAAATTGGCTTAATAAATTAATAGCTTAAGGATTAAGTCCTCATGAGATCAATATTTTTTTGTACTACTTGAACAATATGTGTGCTTGCGTTATACGCGTGTGATTACGCCTGTTAAGTTTTGGCGCCGTTGCCGGGGACTTATTTATCTTTCACTATTAGTTTTGGGGTTAGGTACCTTTACTTGTATTTAATTTCTTTTTACTTATTATTTCTATTTTCTTGTGTTTCAGGTTCTCAGACACTACATGAGACGAACCAGAAGCTTTGAAATCCAGCCGCTTGACCCTGAAATTGAAAGAACTATCAGACAATTGAGAAGGAAAAGGCGAGAAGGCCAAGAAACACTGATCAACATGGAACCTGAACCTTTAGAGGTTGCACCACCAATTCCCATTCGAGACAGAACCATTCTGGTGGTTGATGGCTTCATTTCATGTATTGTACTTCCTCTCTTACCAGAAAATGCGTGTGACATCAAAACATTCATCCAGATTATACAACAGTCAGTTCAGTTTGAGGGAATGCAACTGAAGATCCTAATGCCTACATCAGCAACTTCCTGGAAGTTTGCGGTACTTTCAACTACAACTGAGCAGCTGAAGAATCAATGAGACTGTGTGTTTTTCCATATTCCTTGAAAGAAAAAGCTAAGGCTTGGCTACATTCAATACCAGCAGGTTCCATCACAACTTGGAACACTCTAGCCACCAAATTCCTTGCAAAATACTTTCTACCAGCCAGAACTGCAAAATTGAGGAATGACATCACATCCTTTGTGCAACATGACTCAGAATCCTCTGTGAAGCTTTGGAAATGTACAAGGATTACTTAGGAAATGACCTCACCATGAGATTGTAAAATGGCTACAAGTCAAAACATTCTATAATGGACTTTCTGGAATAATGAGAACCACAATTGATGCTGCTGTTGGAGTGGCTTTAATGGCAAAATGAGAAGATCAGACATGAGACTTAATTAAAGAAATGGCCAACAAAAATTCCTTGTGGCCAACAGAAAGGAGCATGATCCAAAGAATTGCAGGAATCTATGAAGTTGGAGCCAACACAGCAGTAAATGCCAAGCTAGATCAAATATGAAAATTCATGAAAACTCTTAAGACTCAAGGCAATATCGGATCCACAAGTTCACCATATGGAGGAGCACCAGAGACAAACCAACATGAAGAGATGGTGAATTATGTTAACAATTTCAACAAACAGGGGAACAATCCATATTCCAATACCTACAACCCAAAGTAGAAGAATCATCTCAATTTCGCATTGAGAAATAATTCAGGGAAAAAGAACTATCCACCACATGGATTCCAACAACAAAACAAAAACCAGGAGAATGAGAAAAAACCAGGAATAACAAAAGTGTGAGCTCAGTTAAAAAAATATGATGCTATGTTTCAGAGCCAATCAACTTCTATTAAAGCACTGGAGAATCAAATTGGACAACTGGCCAATGCTTAAAGTTACAGACTGCCAGGTAACCTTCCTTGCAACACAACCAAATCCAAGGAATCGAGGGAAGGACCAATGTCAAGCCATTACTTTGAAAAGTGGTACTGAAATCAACAAAGATGTTGGAATCAAGGCATCCATTGAGGAAGTTCCAAAAAAAGCAGTACCTCAGATGGAGGAAAAAGATCAAGAAAGAATCACTCCACCTCCACCTTTTTTCCACAACGTCTCCAGAAAAACAAAATGGACAAAAAATTTGCTCGATTCTTGGAGGTGTTCAAAAAGCTGCATATCAACATTCCATTTGCAGAAGCTTTGGAAGAAATACTCAGCTATGTCAAATTCATGAAAGATATTCTTTCACGAAAATGGAGATTGGGAGACTACGAGACAGTAACATTTACAGAAGAATGCAGCGCCATCATTCAGAGAAACTTCCCCCATAGTTGAAAGATCCTGGCAGTTTCACTGTTCCATTCACCATTTGAGAACATTATATCGATAAGGCTTTATGTGATTTAGGTGCAGTGTTAATTTGATGCCTTTTTGATTTATAGGAAACTGCAAATTGGAGAAGCAATGCCCACCTCAGTCTCTCCGCAACTTACTGATAGAACTCTCGATTTCGAGAGGAGTAGTTGAAGATGTGCTGGCAAAGTCGAAAAATCATTCTCCCAGCAGATTTCATTATCCTTGACATGTAAGAAGACAAAGAAGATGTACCTATTATCCTTGGAAGACCATTATGGGCTACATGTCTAATTGTTATTGATGTGCAAAAAAGAGAAACTAACATGAAAGTGCATGAGCTAGATGCGGAAATTCTGGAATGTATCAACTGTCTTGACAAATCGTTTTGTTTCAAATCGACACCACATGTGGAAAGTCTGGAATTACCTAAGAAGAGCGAATGAAGCCTTCAATTGAAGACCACCGCAACTAGAGCTAAAGTTACTTCTAAGCCATCTCAGGTATGCATTCTTAGGAAACTCTATGAAACCTATTGTAGACATGGTACAGAGGTGGGCTGTTGGTTTCTATAATATGTCCCAAACAAAGATTAAGCATGTGAAATACTATAAAGAATATATATTTAACATGAAGTATGGCGGAATCATACTTACAAGCCTTGTGATGAAGTAGAAGATCAAATGGTAGAAGCTCCAAGTGATGGAAGTTCGGCCAAGAGGAGGAAGAAACTCCAAGCTCCAAGCTCTAGTATTCCAAGCTCTTTGATGGTTTCCCTATCACCTCTTTTGATCCCTTGCTTGTGCTAGCAAAATGGAGAGTGAAGATCAAATCTTCCTTGCCCTTGTCAATGAAAGCTCTCGGCAATTTGAGAGAGAAGAGAGATTTGTGAAAATGTTTTGATTAATTAATCTTTGTATTACCAAAAAATCAATTTATATTTATGTTATAATTTATTAAATTAATAATAAATCTATAACATAAACATGCAATGGCTTAGAGTGTCCAACACTCAAACTCCATGCAATGCCTTGAGTGAAATGCACACTATCTCCATGCAATGCCTTAGAGTGTTTATACACTATTAACATGCAAATGCCATATCAATGACAATGTCATGTGGCCCCACACGTTTCCCAATGAAAGTGGGCCCACGGTCCACTCACGCGTTCGGGTTCGATATTTCCGAAATACCGAGCTAGCGTCGCGACGTTAATTAAATCGGATTTAAATAAATAATCGCTCCTAGCGAAATTATTATTTACGTCGCTTACGAATTAATTCTTAATTAACTCGTATGCCCGAATTAAAATCTAATTTTAATCTCGCGTCGAAATCGAATTTCGATTATTATATCGAATATAATAATTTTATATCGATTAATTCCAAATTAACCGTTCTCTCTCTCTAAAAGGCACTTTATCCAAGATAAAGTTTCTCCGCCCAATTAATCCAAGATAATTAAGTTCGAATCCAAATGCATAGGTGAATCTCAGGAAGCGACCCAAGAGATCTCCGGATATTTTGGCAGTAAAATACGGTCGTAAGATAATCGAACACGTACGTACCTCGTACTACGTCTTAACAGATTCACAAGACAAGGTTAACGATCACAGATTCGACTCGTAGCCCAATCAAATCGTCTAAATTAACTTTACTAATTTCGGTAACTAAAAGTACCAGATCTTCAATTCAAATAGCCAAAGCGTATGATATATCTTCAGGACGTTAGAGTATCAGGGTCAGATATAGATGCATAGTATACCGTAGTATTGCGTACATCGATCCAGTATCGGATGGTCACATGCTAGGCCTGGGGCTGGAGATGTGTCTGCCCCGTACGAAACATATATCGGACATCAAGCAACTAGTCTCTTCAAATCGGACAATCCTGACCTTGTCATATTGTCCCGACGGTTGCAACCTTTTATAGAGTACTAGTTCTGTGTCCTGCGTGATCATCACCTCCATATGTCTGAAGCGATACTTCCATCTTGACATCACATCCAGTACACTACGATTCTCGATAAACCCAGAAGAGGTGTACACAGAACCGGTTAAGGTCCCCAACCACCAAAACTAAAGTTTACCGATTGTCGCAAGTACTAGCGATGTAAGTCTCAGGTTAAGACCATATACACCTACCCTGATGCGGCCTCCCATAGACACGCAGACATACTACCAATGGGATTCCGCGGGGTCTATCCAGAGCGAAGCTGTTTTCCGTACCATCGGTAAAACACAACCTCCTATCGCACTTGCATAAGTATCCAATACTTAAATATATGAGAACTATGCCGTCGTGCCCTCACAACGTGCACAAGCGCAATACTAGTCTATTCCGCATTATCGATGTCCAGTCTCGATAGTACTACGACTAGGGATATTTAATGATTAAACCTTGGGGACTGATACTGTCTCATATCATTCTCAGTCCAGGTACTAATCATATGGACTTTCGCCATTTATAAGTCAAAGTAAATAATATTACAAACGGCAAAAGGCAATTTCATTATCACATAGTTAATTTTGTACAATAATACAATATCATTTACAAACAGTGACGCTATGGGACATAATGTCTAACAATCTCCCACTTGGCCTATAGCCAGTCACTCAAGCATCTAATACCCGAACTATGTATGTGTCGTTCAAAAACTTGCTGTAGAACAGCTTTCGTCAGCGGATCTGCAATGTTGTCATCTGATGTGACCTTCTCGACTTTTACATCGCCACGATGTATAATCTCCCGAATCAGATGATAACGTCGAAGAACATGCTTGGACCGTTGATGAGACCTTGGTTCCTTAGCCTGTGCTATAGCCCCGTTATTGTCACAATACAATGGAACGGGCTCAGCTGCTAACGGAACTACTCCTAATCCGATTAGGAACTTTCGGATCCAAACTGCCTCCTTTGCTGCTTCAGATGCAGCGATGTACTCCGCTTCTGTTGTTGAATCGGCAACAGTATCTTGCTTGGAAGATTTCCAGCTCACTGCTCCGTTATTCAAGCAAAAAATGTACCCGGATTGCGACTTGTAGTCATCCTTGTCGGTTGGAAACTTGCATCGGTATACCCAGATACCGCAAGTTCTCCACTCCATAAATTAAGAAAGCATCCTTAGTTCGTTTAAGATACTTAAGGATATTCTTAACTGCTATCCAGTGACCTTCACCTGGATCGGCCTGATAGCGACTGCACATGCTCAAAGCATATGAGACATCAGGTCGTGTACATATCATGGCATACATGATCGATCCGACTGCCGAGGCGAACGGTATCCGACTCATGTGGTCTCTCTCTTCCTGAGTCTTAGGACACATGTCCTAGACAGAGAGGTACCTCGTACCATTGGAACCAATCCCCTCTTGGATTGTTCCATGTTGAATCTCTTCAACACTTTATCAATGTATGTACTCTGGGAGAGTCCAAGCAGCTTTCTAGATCTATCCCTGTAGATCTTTATTCCAAGAATAAAGGCTGCTTCTCCCAGATCTTTCATGGAGAATTTTAATGAAAGCCAAGCTTTCACCGACGTTAGCATGGGAATGTCATTGCCTATAAGCAATACGTCGTCGACATAAAGGACAATAAAAGTAAGTGCTCTACCACTAACCTTCTTGTATACACAAGGGTCATCTGCGTTTTGCACGAAATCATATTCCTTTATGATCTCATCAAAACGCTGATTCCATGACCGTGATGCTTGCTTCAATCCATAAATGGATCGATTTAACTTACAAACCTTGTTTGCAAGTCTAGGTACGATAAAACCGTCAGGCTGTTGCATATAAACATCCTCCAAAAGGTTTCCGTTAAGGAAAGCGGTTTTAACGTCCATCTGCCATATCTCGAAGTCGAAATATGCAGCTATTGCAAGCATTATCCGAATGGATTTAATCATGGCAACGGGTGAGAAGGTTTCGTCATAATCAATACCATATTGTTGACGATACCCCTTCGCTACAAGCCTAGCCTTGTACGTTTGTACGTTGCCATCCATGTCGGTCTTCTTCTTGAAGATCCATCTGCATCCATAGGCTTTACGCCTTCTGGTGCATCAACCAGTGTCCAAACTTGGTTGGCGTACATGGAATCCATCTCGGACTTCATGGCTTCTTGCCATAAAGCGGAATCGATATTTGTATCGCTTCCTCATACGTAGCCGGCTCATTATCCTCAATAAGATTAATATCTATATGAGGTGAGATCAGGAACCCATACCTCTCAGGTACTGTTCTGACTCTCTCCGACCTACGCGGGTCCTTGTGTATGTGAAGTTTGTGGTACAGACTCATCCCGGATGGTCTGTTCTTGTTCCGTCGTTGATTCATTGCCAGGAACAGTATCACTACGATCTTCATCGAGTTCTACTTTCCTCCCACTTACCACTGCATTTATAAATCCTTCTCAAGGAAAAATGCTTGTAGAGCAACAAATACTTTGTTCTCTTGTGGGTGATAGAAGTAATATCCTTTGGTTTCCCTAGGATATCCAACGAAAAGGCATTTATCAGATTTGGGTTCAAGTTTGGTACCTTCCAAACGTTTAACATATGCCCAGCATCCCCAAATCTTCAGGAAAGAGAAACCTGGTTTCCTTCCTGTCCATATCTCATATGGAGTCTGTTCAACAGACTTCGACGGTACCTTATTCAAAATAAGTATAGCACTGTTTAATGCGTATCCCCAGAAGGATATTGGTAGCTCAGTGCGACTCATCATTGACCTCACCATGTCCAACAAGGTGCGGTTTCTCCGTTCGGACACACCGTTTAATTGCGGTGTTCCAGGAGGAGTCCACTGTGAAAGAATACCATATTCTTTCAAGTAATCTTGAAACTCATAACTTAAGTATTCGCCACCACGGTCTGACCGTAATGTCTTGATACTCATCCCTGTTTGTTTCTCCACTTCGTGTCGAAACTCTTTGAATTTCTCAAAAGTTTCCGACTTGTGTCTCATAAGATACACATAACCGTAACGAGATGCATCATCTGTAAAGGTTACGAAGTAGTGAAATCCACCTCTAGCCTGGCTAGACATGGGCCCGCATACGTCAGTATGAACGAGAGCTAACAGTTCTGTGGCACGTTCACCTTTACCGCTAAAAGGTGATTTAGGCATTTTGCCTAAAAGACAAGATTCGCAGACGTCATATGAATTGGGATCAAATTCGTCCAAGTACCCACTCTTTGAAAGTGTGGATATGCGAGTCTTGTTGATGTGTCCCAGACGACAATGCCACATATAAGCTTCATCTTTTAGATTACTCCTTTTGAGCCTTTTGTTTGTCATTTTAGGAGATTCATTTATATTCAAAATATAAAGACCGTTATTTGCAACAGCTGTGCAAATTTCTGCATCATTTTTATATAAATAACACCCTGTGTTCCTGAATACAAAAGTGTAACCCTGCTGGGTTAACAAAGGATACAGATATAATATTCCTAGTTAAACTAGGAACAAAATAACAGTTCAAAAGTTTAAGTTCATGCCCTGAGGGCAGTACTAAAACAAAAGTGCCTACGGCCAAAACAGCAACTGGTGTTCCGTTCCGACCCGTAGATCCATCTCCCCTGATGCCAGCACCCTGCTATCATGCAGATCCTGCACATCAGTACAAATATGAGCACCACAACCAGAATCAAAAATCCATTTTTAAAACTAGAAGTATTCATATTTATCTCAATAACAAACATACCAGAGGCAATGGCCTTGCCAGCCTTGATATCCTCCCTCTGCACAATGCTCATTCGGCAGTCACGTTTCCAGTGACCCCTCTTGCCGCAGTTGAGGCAGATGTCGCGAGATTTGTCCTTTGGCTTCCTAGAAGCCACTGTCAACTTGCCTTTACCCTTCTTCTTGAACTTCTTCTTCCTTGCACCTCCAATTGCCTTGGGGCCACCCTTTGGCGCATGAGAGGTCAATGCTAAATGCGCCTCGCGCTTGCTCCCCTTTAGGAGTTCCTTTTCGGACTCCTTCAGCACAGACAACAAACTCCTAGAGTGTCGTCAGTATCCATCAACTTGTAGTTGACTATGATTTGTTTCCAAGTATCGGGAAGTGACTGCAAGATCATATCTATAGTCAGATCAGCCTCCAAGACTATTCCCATATTGGCCAACTCATCAATATCGGCAATCATTTGAGCCCCATGGGCTTCAACTGATGCGCCATCTGTCATCCGGGAGCGGAAGAGTTTCCTTACTAGCTCGTACCTCTTCATCCGCTTATTGCGTGCGGTGAAGATCACGCAATCTTGCCATCATGTTATAGGGATCCAAGTCCCTATTCTGGCGTCTGAAATGCTGAGTCATTGCAGCTAGCATAACTGACTGAGCTTGGTCACAATCATCACTATGAGTTTTCCATAACTCTAGCTCCAGTGGCTCAGTGGGTTTAGGCGGGAGAGGTCTCTGAATAGTATACAGTATCCTCTCAGCCCCAAGCACTATCTTGAGGTTCATTTCCCAGTCGGCAAAGTTTGTCCCTTTGAAGACATTATCGCCCATGATTATGTCGCGGATATTACCTTTGCCAGTCATCTTGACAACTATAGTCCAACTATAAAGTCAACGATGTTATGGGTACAGTCAAACTGTTACATAAAAAAAATAACAATATATTAGTCCAACTAATTATTTAAAATATTGATGAAATAATTTTGAACGACGCGTAAGGCTAAATATCTGAATGAAATTGCAAATTCAATAATAGCCTCCCACTATTTTCTTCAAGTTTCTAACCCTCTGTAGAGAACTCGGGAAATCGAATTTCCTAGTGGGCTAGGATCCCGTTAAATAACACACAACCTTGACTTTGGCATAAAAATTGTATGCTATTTAACATAGGTAGATCTCCATGATCAATTGGATCTCATCCAATTCCTAGATCCGTTAGGTGGACATCCAAGTCCGAAACATATGTATAATGTCAATGTATCTAATACATTTTCCTAACCATATCCTCTGAATCAACTAGGCCTTGGCTTTGGCCAAAAACAAACCTAATGATTCCAGTTAAGCGGGACCCATTGACAAGGAAAGTTTCGTAATCAATGTCGTTGGACAAAAAGTGATCTTGACTTTGGCCAATAAAAATCACGATTTGGACAAGACACCGATATGCAACAAAACTCTCATGATTCAAGTACATCCTTGATTGACAAAGGTCTTGACTTTGGTCAAAAACAAACCAATGCCAACTTCGGATCTTGAACAAGAACCATTCAATGGAAGGATATTTGCTTAATATAAATTGAGGGATTTTCGCGTAATTGGCAACCAATTTTATTTATCTTTGTTAGGTCTCATCATCATACACCCTTAAGCATGCTTCTAAAACATCATAAAGCGCGTAAAGTAAATAACAGTGATATGCGGATGGATATATAAACAACTTGTTCCTAGAACAAATCACTCCCTTTCCTCTCCCCGTTAGCACTATTCTACTTCTACCCAATTACATAATACAATAAGAGAAACCTCATTTACATTGAGGGGAATTAGGTGAGAAGAGAATACAAAGAGATAAAGAGATAAGGCTGGACACGCAGGTCCAATTATAA
The DNA here is from genome assembly GCA_019454045.1 of Zanthoxylum bungeanum. Classification (NCBI taxonomy): domain Eukaryota; kingdom Viridiplantae; phylum Streptophyta; class Magnoliopsida; order Sapindales; family Rutaceae; genus Zanthoxylum; species Zanthoxylum bungeanum. The sequence continues at coordinate 24,799 of SKCR01053367.1, read as the reverse complement.
ATTCCAAATTTACAATAATTTCTAAAATTACCCTTTCCCTTCTAATATCCATCCGATATACACTATTCATTCATCACATACATATATATTCAAACAAGACATGCTTTTACAACCAATCTAATCCAATTAATTAGTCTTTGTTAAAGTGATCATCCAATGTTCAAACAACGGTTTGATTTTGCGCGAGTCCAACTCGATTGAGAATAAGTACACAAGGTACGAATTCGCGAATTATATCGAACTACTTATTAAATCTTATTTAATTCGTATTCAATACTAATTCAATTATTTAATTCCAAATTAAATGTTTACACTTTAATGTGCTTTAAAGACTTAGATTCTAAATCCAATCTATTGGGTCTCAAAGCCCAACTAACATCCAATGTTTAATTTAATTCGAGTCAAATGGGCTTTCAATTGATTTATTAAGGCTTGGGCTTTGGTCAATGTGGGTCATACCCAATTACCAAGCCCAAATAAGGAATCACCCTTAAGTGCCATAAAACCAATTTCAAGCCCATAAGGCCCAATTAAATTATTAAAGCCCATTATATTATATTTGGACTTAATGGAGTGATTTAGGCCCAAATTGGATCCAATCCATTTGGCCCAAATCTACTTGGTCCAACCAAGCCCATTATGCCCAAATACAATATTAAAAGCCCAATTAACCAATTAAGCCCATTAATTAAAATTTTAATATTCCAAACATTAAAATCCAATTAATTAAAGTGTAATATCAAGATTAACATATTAAACCAAATATTCCAATAATACCCATTTAATTTATTAATCATGTATTGTTCAAAATAAATGTCCAACATTAATTTTAACAAAAAATCAACTCCATTACATGTTATGTATTCGGCCAAGGTGAGTTTTTGTGTATCGATTTGTATTTCAATCCGATTGAATTACTAATCTACGTCCCACACGTTCTAAGTCATCCAATGATCTTATACACAAAAAAATATCAAACCACTCCAAGTAGTAATACATTCGGCCAAGGCATGGATTTGGGGAAAAATCATCCAATGCATTTTCATGAAATTGATTCCATATAACATATGTTATACACATGCAAGCATACTTATTAATCAAATTTCATAAGAACATGCTTATATCAATTTCATCATGCCATTCGGCCAAGGTGAATATATTGGGGAAAAATCATCCAATGCATTTTTCATAAAATTGATTCCATGTAATATCATTCTATATACATGCAAGCATACTTATTCATCAAATTTCACAAGAACATGCTTCAATCAATTTATCACACCCATTCGGCCAAGGTAGAAAATTTTGGGGAAAAATCATCCAATGCATTTTTCATAAAATTGATTTCATATAATGTCATTTAACATACATATAAGCATACTCATTCATCAAATTTCACAAGAACATGCTTCAATCAATTTTAACCCAAATTTTAACCTAAAGTATTTCATGCTTAAACCTAGCTCAATGATACCATTGTTGGTTTCTATAATATGTCCCAAACAAAGATTAAGCATGTGAAATACTATAAAGAATATATATTAAACATGAAGTATGGCGGAATCATACTTACAATGCCTTGTGATGAAGTAGAAGATCAAATGGTAGAAGCTCCAAGTGATGGAAGGTTCGGCCAAGAGGAGGAAGAAGACTCAAGCTCCAAGCTCTTGTATTCCAAGCTCTTTGATGGTTTCCCTATCACCTCTTTTGATCCCTTGCTTGTGCTAGCAAAATGGAGAAGTGGAAGATCAAATCTTCCTTGCCCTTGTCAATGAAGCTCTCGGCAATTTGAGAGAGAAGAGAGAATTTTGTGAAAATGTTTTGATTAATTAATCTTTGTATTACCAAAAATCAATTTATATTTATGTTATAATTTATTAAATTAATAATAAATCTATAACATAAACCATGCAATGGCTTAGAGTGTCCAACACTCAAACTCCATGCAATGCCTTTGAGTGAAATGCACACTATCTCCATGCAATGCCTTAGAGTGTTTTATACACTATTAACATGCAATGCCATATCAATGACAAGTGTCATGTGGGCCCCACACGTTTCCCAATGAAAGTGGGCCCACGTCCACTCACGCGTTCGGGTTCGATATTTCCGAAATACCGAGCTAGCGTCGCGACGTTAATTAAATCGGATTTAAATAAATAATCGCTCCTAGCGAAATTATTATTTACGTCGCTTACGAATTAATTCTTAATTAACTCGTATGCCCGAATTAAAATCTAATTTTAATCTCGCGTCGAAATCGAATTTCGATTATTATATCGAATATAATAATTATATCGATTAATTCCAAATTAACCGTTCTCTCTCTCTAAATAAGGCACTTTATCCAAGATAAAGTTTCTCCGCAATTAATCCAAGATTAATTAAGTTCGAATCAAATATCATAGGTGAATCTTCAGGAAGCGACCCAAGAGATCTCCGGATATTTTGGCAGTAAATACGGTCGTCGGATAATCCGAACACGTACGTACCTCGTACTACGTCTTTACCGATTCACAAGACAAGGTTGGCTTCTAGCAAAGCGCCATGCCTACCCAATTCTCCAGAAATATTCTTATAGGAATATAAGATCTGTATCAGGCGTAGTATACCGTAGTATTGCGTAAATCGATCCAGTATCGGATGGTCACATGCTAGGCCTGGGGCTGGAGATGTGTCTGCCCCGTACGAAACATATATCGGACATCAAGCAACTAGTCTCTTCAAATCGGACAATCCTGACCTTGTCATATTGTCCCGACGGTTGCAACCTTTTATAGAGTACTAGTTCTGTGTCCTGCGTGATCATCACCTCCATATGTCTGAAGCGATACTTCCATCTTGACATCACATCCAGTACACTACGATTCTCGATAAACCCAGAAAGAGGTGTACACAGAACCGGTTAAGGTCCCCAACCACCAAAACTAAAGTTTACCGATTGTCGCAAGTACTAGCGATGTAAGTCTCAGGTTAAGACCATATACACCTACCCTGATGCGGCCTCCCATAGACACGCAGACATACTACCAATGGGATTCCGCGGGGTCTATCCAGAGCGAAAGCTGTTTTCCGTACCATCGGTAAAACACAACCTCCTATCGCACTTGCATAAGTATCCAATACTTAAATATATGAGAACTATGCCGTCGTGCCCTCACAACGTGCACAAGCGCAATACTAGTCTATTCCGCATTATCGATGTCCAGTCTCGATAATACTACGACTAGGGATATTTAATGATTAAACCTTGGGGACTGATACTGTCTCATATCATTCTCAGTCCAGGTACTAATCATATGGACTTTCGCCATTTATAAGTCAAAGTAAATAATATTACAAACGGCAAAAGGCAATTCATTATCACATAGTTAATTTTGTACAATAATACAATATCATTTACAAACAGTGACGCTATGGGACATAATGTCTAACATGGGCGACATTGTCCAGGCTCCCGGCCCGTCGGGAGTACGGAGTAGCCCGCAGAGGACTTAACCAAAGAATAAATGGAGTCACCACCCAGTGTGAACTGGGAAATAATTTAAGGCCGCACTCACCCCTCGCAAGGGAAGACCTCAAACCGTTGAGTTTGGAATAGTCCCTTACTTATGCCAGTTGTAATGAAAGAGTTTACGCAATGATATATCCAAGTCTTATGCAACACATAAAAGATAATTTAATCAACACACAAGTTTGCATACCTATTAACATTAATAGAAACAATGGAAGCATATTACATTAAAAAGAGATATTTAAGCACATGATGCATAAAGGAATAACCAAAGAGGCAAACATGCATGAAACATGAGGAAAGAATCTGTCCAGTGTGTGTGCGTTCGAGTAGCGTTCGAAAACGCGTTCGAACAAGATTACAAAAACGGCATCTATAATGACATAAACACATACATGAACGTTTCCTAAGCGGTACGTGGAGTTGTATCCCAGGTACAGACCGCACAACCCCCATTCGGATTCGGCTACAGAATTTATGTCTGGTTTTCATCCGATATGCCACGAGAGGCAACACTCAAGCATTAACACAATGCATCATTAACCCAATGTTGACATACATGAATATGATAATACATATAACGATAAATGACAGAAGAGACAAATATGTGAAATAACAAGGAAGATAAATAACACAAAATAAGTGCGGAATAATAAAACAATAATAAATGTAAATTAAATGCGAAATAATAAAAAAGACAGATAACACGAAACAAATATGGAATAATATATGTGACCAAAGAACTTGGCCGTTTTCAATGTAGGACTTCGCATGCCCGGTTGGACGTATTCCATGTCCAACCAAGCATACCGTTTCCAGGACAACAAAATAAAATATAACAAAGGGTGCCCTCAGGTCTTACCTTTTAAGTCGCTTCTCAGGAGTGCGTTGGGACATCACCGGAAGGGTTAATGTTTTCTGCTATTTTTTCAGGTTCGTTGGTTCGCTATTTTCGCTCGCCGTTTTCTCTATTTTTACTCGTTGTTTTCCTATATTTTCTGGTGCTGTTTTTATGTTTTCTGCTGCTGTTTTCGGATGATTTTTTGGGACAGTTTTTGGTTGGTTATTTCACAGTTTAGGGGGGTAGTTTCGATTTTTTATTTCTTTGTTTAATGGAGGGCTGCTGATTAGTGTTTGTTGGTCGGTCAGTCAGTTTCTGTGTGCGTTGAAGCGCTCTATTTGTTTTAATATTCGTCTCGACCGATGGAGTCTTTATTTTTTGTGGTTAGTTGCTTGCTTTTTTGTCAGTTTTTTTGAAGGATTTTTGGTGTTCTTTGAGTGGAGATTGAAGAGGAGTTTATGGGTGCAAGGGTTCACGGCGATGGACTGCTCCACGTTCAGATTCACGCTGATTTGTTGCATTGTTTATTCACATTTGCCGGCCTGGTCGGTGATGTTTTTTGTTTCGGCTAAGGGGTGTTGCTTTTCACGTTGATTTCAGGGTTGTGGTGGTTTGTTATGTTTGTGGTTTTTTTTATCGGTGGCTGCTTGTGTTTGTTTTGTTCTTGTCGTGTGATTTTCTTAAGTTCAGTGTGTGTGAGTAGCGTGTGAGAAGAGAGAGGAAAAAAATTACCTTATGTTTGTTTTGTTTTTGTTATTCTTATTGTGAGTTTACGTTGATTGCCGATTGCTTGATGGTTTGTGGCCTGTGTGTGAGATAGCTGAGAGAAAGAGCTAGCCAGGGTTTGTTACTGTCGAGAGGGAGAGAGAGATGATGTCTTAGGGTTTTTGTTTGATTATTGCCGAATTGTGAATTTTTAGGGTTTATTTGTTTGTTTGTTTAGAGGGAGGCGAGAGAGAGTGAGAGTAAAAGATAAGTGTTTTCTGAGAGAGCGTCTAGAAGGAGATGGGAGATCGTGTTGGGTGAGAGAGGAAATAGAGAGCCGTGGCTGTGTGGAGAAGATGATGGAGGCGAGAGGCTTGGGTTTTTTTTTATGATTTTCTTTTGTGTGTTTTGAAGGTTGTCATGTAAGTGAGAGAGAGATTAGGGTTTATTTTATGGTATCTTTTATCATGGTGTATTAGGGTTAGGGTTATGGAATTGGGCTTTGGATGGGTGCGTGGATTTTGGGCCAAGATTAATGTTTAAAATAGGAATCAACTAAGCAAACCCGCGGCTAACTAGCGAATTTAAATTTGACGAGCTATTAATTTTATATTTTTCCCTTCCGACGTGCGTTCCCCGTGACTTCCGCGACTTATCGGGTGGGCCTCCATACGGAGGCTCATCATTGGGCTTTATGTAAAAATACTGTGTCTACACCTGTGATTATTTCTTCTTCACTAACATTGGAGCAGGAAGAAAAGTTGCTGAGAGTGTTACGAGAAAACAAGAAAGCCAATGGCTGGACTATAGCAGACATTCGAGGTATTAGTCCATCATTTTACATGCATAAGATTCTGATGAATGTTGAGTACAAACCCACAGTGGAGCATCAACGGGGACTAAATCCAATAATGAAGGAGGCCGTGAAGAAATAAATTATCAAATGGTTGGATGCTGGCATCATCTACCCCATCTTTGACAGCACTTGGGTGAGTCCTATACAGTCTGTGCCAAAGAAAAGAGGAATTATTGTACTCACAAATGAAAAGAACGAGTTGATTCCAAAAAGAACGGTGACTGGATGGAGAGTATGCATGGACTATGGGAAGCTGAACAAAGCAACAAGGAAATATCATTTCCCATTACCATTCATTAACCAGATGCTAGACAGATTGGCGGGACATGAATTCTATTATTTTCTGGATGGATACTCGGGGTACAATCAGATTGCCATCGCCCCAAAATATCAGGAGAAAACCATTTTTACATGTCCGTATGATACTTTTGCTTTCTGCAAGATGCCATTTGGACTATGTAATGCTCCTGCCACATTTCAATGTTGCATGATGGCCATCTTCTCAGACATGCTGGAACAAAGTATGGAGGTTTTCATGGATGATTTCTCTTTGTTTGGAGACTCGTTCGACCACTGCTTGCAAAATCTGGAACAAGTGTTACAAAGGTGTGAAGATACCAACCTGGTACTCAATTGGGAGAAATGCCACTTCATGGTGCATGAAGGCATTAGATCTTACAAAAGGGAATCGAGGTAGATAAAGCAAAGATTGAAACAATTGAAAAACTACTCCACTAACAACTGTCAAAGGGATTCAGAGTTTTCTCGGACATGTTGGCTTTTACAGAAGATTTATCAAAGACTTCTCAAAGATTGCTAAACCTCTGTGCAATCTTCTAGAGAAAGATGTGCCTTTCAATTTCATTAAAGAATGCCACGAAGTTTTTGAGATCCTAAAATAGAAGCTGGTTTATGCTCCCATCATTGTAGCACGAGACTGGACCATTCCATTTGAGGTGATGTGCGATGCTAGTGATATTGTTATAGGTACAGTTTTGGGTCAACGCAAAGCAAAGATTTTCCACACCATTTATTACTCGAACATAACTCTGAATGAAGCTCAACTCAACTACACAACCACTGAAAATGGGTTGCTTCCAGTTGTGTTCGCTTTTGATAAATTACGCTATTATCTGTTAGGTCATAAAGTGGTGGTCTACACAGATCATTCCGCAATCAAATACCTGATCGTGAAGAAAGATGCCAAACCCAGATTGATCTGTTGGATACTTCTATTGCAAGAATTTGACGTGGAGATCCGAGACAGGAAAGGGATAGAAAACCAAGTGGCAGATCACTAATCAAGGCTCGAGAATAGAGAAACAGCTGGCAAAAAACTTACAATCAAAAAAACTTTTCTAGATTAACAGTTATTTGCCATGAAACAACACGATGCTCCTTGGTATGCTGACTATGTCAACTATATAGTATCAGGAAAATGGTCGTTGGAATGGACTCATCAGCAACGAAAGAAGTTCTTCAAAGAAGTCAAACATTATGTCTGGGATGAGCCGTACCTGTTCAAACAATGTGCTGATAAATTACTAAGACGTTGTATTCCACAAGATGAGGTCAATAGTGTCCTGCAACATTATCATTCATCACCATATGGTGGACACTTCAGTGGAAATAAAACTTTAGCTAAAGTTCTACAATCAGGTTTGTTCTGGCCCATTCTTTTTAAAGATGCTTATTTATTTACTTTTCAATGTGACAAGTGCCAGAGAACGAGAAATATTTCGAGGAGAAATGAAGGACCTCTGTAAAATATTCTGGAAGTGGAGATATTTGATATATGAGGGATTGATTTTATGGGACCCTTTGTTCCATCATTCGGAAACCTGTACATAATAGTTGTAGTAGACTACGTCTCCAAATGAGTTGAAGAAATTGCATTGCCATCAAATGATTAAAAAGTGGTGATTAAATTCCTTAAAAAGAATATTTTCACTCGCATTGGAACACCTCATGCAATTATCAGTGATGGTGGCACACATTTCTGCAACAGATACTTTGATGCACTCCTATCCAAATATGAAGTTACTCATAAAGTTACCACATCTTATCATCCACAGTCAAATGGACAGGTTGAACTTTCAAGCAGGGTGATCAAAAGATTCTTAGTGAGAACCGTTGGATCAACAAGAAGGGACTGGTCTATAAAACTGGATGATGCATTATGGGCCTACCGGATAGCTTACAAGACAGCCATTGGTATGTCCCCATATCGAATGGTGTTTGGGAAAGCGTGCCATCTGCCAGTTGAGCTTGAACACAAGACATATTGGGCACTGAAGAAGTTAAATCTTGATCTATAAGCTGCATGAAAGAAAAGGCTCCACCAACTTAACGAATTGGAGGATTTTTGCCTACAGGCTTATGAGAATGCCAAACTGCACAAAGAAAAGACCAAGAAATGGCATGATCGAAAAATAGTGCGCAGACATTTAGATTAAGGCAGCAGGTGTTGTTATACAATTCAAGGTTGAAACTTTTCACTGGAAAGTTAAAATCGAAGTGGTCAGGTCCATTTGTCATTACTCAAGTTTTACCATATGGAGCTGTTGAGTTACTTGATCCCAACACCAACAACACATTCAAAGTTAACAGTCACCATGTCAAACACTCTGGGAAGAATCATTTGAGCGACAAAAAAAAAAGTGTCATTCTTTCAGACCCAGCCTAATGTTCGAGCATTCATGTCTAGCTGACAACGTTAAACTTAGCGCTAGTTGGGAGGCAACCCATGCAATTTGTGTATATATTCAGATTTGGTGTGTTTTATTTTTTTGTGTTTAAAATTTTACAGGTAAATCATTTCAGGATGGAAGAAGTTCTCGCAAACCGTCACAAGTAATTTCCTTCACTCCCTCAAAATTCTCTGATGAAAGTTTAAAAAGCTCGCTTGGAACGAATGTGACTACTAATGATCAAAGGTATTCCTAATGACATTCATTGGATTATTAAAGCACATGTCCGATTGGCAGGTGAATCTTTTGACTCTTTTGTTTCATATCTGTATGGCTTAGGAAGAAGCACCTATGCTAAAAAAATAAGAGCTAAAAGAATGGGTGTTTTCTATAAATGTGCTCGTATGACATGTAATACTCGTTTTCGTTTTTTAGGAATGGTGTCTGATAACCGTGAAGATAAAATTAAATTTATTAGGGTTGGTTTGAGTAAGGAGTCTTTGGATGACATATCTAAGACTCTTGAGATGCATTCTAGTGGATATGTTCATCATGTAATTCACATGTTGGACACACAATTCCAAAAAGAAAGACAACAGTTTAGTCTCGGGAATCTGACTCTAAAAGATCCTATTTGCCAATTTATAAGAAAATTAGATGGGAAGCTTGTCCCTGACGCATAGATGTCATTCAAACCGTAAATTCTTTTAAATATTATTTACTTTGTCTTTTATCTAATAATTGTGATTTGTTTTGTTATTTTCTTTTATTTTCTCCGACAGGATCCAGACCTTTTGACCTTTCACGATTTATTTTATTGTTTAACTAATAATTGTCATCTGACAGGTACTAGTACTATTATTACTCACCCTTTTCCAGGTTCTATAAATTCAACTCATCATGCACTCTTGAGATATCAAGAATTGAGAAACAAAAATGGAAGCTACTTCAAGAAGACGAGTTGTAAATATATGTGTGTTCTGTGGTACTAGTGTTGGTTCTTAGCCAGAGTTCGTTGCGGCAGCACAAGAATTGGGTCGAGTCATAGCTGAAAGGAATATGCCCTTAGTATATGGCGGTGGAAATCTTGGACTAATGGGGATCGTTTCGAGGGCTGTACAGGAAGAAAGCAGTCAAGTCATGGGAATCATCCCAAAACCCTTGGCAGATACGAATCTTATTGGACCATCAAACAGAGAGGAACTGATCGTGCCAGGTATGTCTAAACGACTGGTAGAAATGATCAATCGTGCTGATGCTTTTATTGCTTTGCAGGTGGCTTGGGTACGATGGAGGAAATTTTTACAATACTATCTTGGGTAAACTTGAACATACACCAGAAACCTATTGGACTGTTTAACGCTGATGGATTTTATGATTTTCTTTGTGTTTTTCTTGATGATGCCTAGAGAATGGGTTCGTGTCAAAACCTGTAAAAGAACTCCTCTTTACTGCCAGAACTGCGCAAGATTTAATTGACCAAATCTTAGCCTTTGAACCAAAAATTGACCTTATCATTTCCAAGATAAACTGGTCTGATAATGATCATTGTAAGAAGCGTCGGATAAATTTGGATCTTAATCTTTAATTTTCACTTAAGATGTAGAATTTCTGCTAATCATGTACTATTTTCTAAACTCTTCTCTACTTTTAAGACATTGGGGACAATGTCTTATTTAGGTTTAGGGGAGGGGAATAGTTAATTAGTATCTTGTTTTTATTTTGTTATTTTTTTAGTAAAAAACTTTTCGAAAAATTAAAAAAAATTGAAAATTTTTATAAAAATTCAAAAAATATTTTGTGTTTTTGTGTTTTTAACATGATTAATCAGGTGAAATTGGTGTGAGATAGCTGTGTAAGGAATTTCCACTCTTGAGACGTATCTCAACCTATTTTGGAACAAGTTAATTTTTGTTTATTTCCTTTTGAATTGTTTAATTTGTAAATTCTCTATAATACTGATTAAAATGGATCTTCATATGTTCAATTGACAGGAATTATCAGCATGCTTGGTAACATACGGACATGAGTAGTAATTGACGAGTTTGTAATATTCAGTGCTATAGTTTAATTGGTTGAAGCATCTAAAAAAACGATGGATAAAAAAATTAAAATCAAAAAATCAAAAAAAAAATGAGAAAAATATTCCATTGCTAAAAGATATGTGAATTCTGATATAACTTTAGGACAAAAATATTACTCTCTTTTCAACTACACTTATGAATATTGTGGGCGTAATGACTTGATTAATACCTTGTTAGCTGTTTGTATAGAGAATGATAAAAATAAGCGGAGAATTTAATTATTTAGTAATTTAGAAAGAAAGAAAACAACTCTTAACTTGGAAAAGAAGTTTCACCTGTTCAGTCACTAACTTGTTTATTCTATTTTCTCTTGTCTTTTTGCTTTTGTGTGCATTAGTTTTATATTGACGTTTGTGGGTATCGTTGCTGTAAGCCCTCACGAGACTACAACCCGTCGACTAGGGACACCTAGGGGTTTAAAGGCTTCTTGAATGTGCTAAATGCAACTGTAATCCCTACGAAAGTGGCTTAGTTCAATTTTATTTTAAAGATGTTTATGTTATTTTATCTTGTTGTTTTGCTCGAGGACTAGCAAAATGTTAGGTTTGGGGGTGTGACGAGTGGTAAATAGATCACTATTTCCCACTCCTTTAACTTAATATTTCGTATAGTTTCTTGAGTTTTTGTGAATTTTTTGACGTGTTTTATGTTATTTTATAGATAAATAAAATAACAAGACTCTCTGGAGGCATTTCGGGGCCAAAACAGTGGAAAACAGACAAAAAGGGAAAAAATATAAATTTCCTGCTAAAATGCAACATTTTACTAAAATACGTCGTTTTGCTAAAATGCGTTGTGCTAAAATGCACCAAATCTGCTAACGTGCACCTGCCATGTGTCAACATCAGCTAACGTGCACCTGCCATGTGTCAAGATTACAAAAAATCCGTTGAAATGTAGATGGACACGTGTCACTATCACATGTTGCCGACAGAATACATCATTGCTTACGTCATGATGACATCAGCATCACGGCGCAAGAAGACTAACGCATCACGATGCCGAAACAATTATTGATATAATCATTCAGCCGTGTACACGTGTCACCATCTCCGGGAGTTTTACGCAACGTGTCATTCATCAACGGCGCGTCGCGAAGCGTGGAGCAAAAATTTCTCTATAATTTGAGGTCGAATTTCATTTGTAAATTCATGCTTTCTTCTAAGGAATTCCTTAGGAATAATAAGAAGATTGTATCTTGTTTGTTTATTTACAGCTTTCAGCAATTAATTTTTGCATTTGCACTTTCTTTTATTCACTTTTCAAGTCTTTACTTTCAGCATTTAATTTAATTTACTTTTATGCAATTTACTTTCTGTTATTTACTTTTCAGTATTACTTTTCAGCAATGAGGAGGTAACTCCCTAACTGGGGGTAAAACGTTAAGCTTTTATTACTAATATTTAGATTAATCTCCTTTAATTATAATATATAAACTATTTAAAACCTGACTTAATGAGGATACCGCCTTATGGTCGGTTGGAATTAATTAATAATTTTACTTAATCAAGATACCATCTTATGGTCGGTTGGTAATATCACGTAAAGTTAATATATTATAATAAAGGAGATATCTAAAATAGTAGTAATAAAAGTGGATCCTCTAACCCCATCATTTTCTTTTAATGTACTTTTACATTTTTTAAATTCCAGCATTTACTTTCCAGCATTTACTTCAAGCATTTATTTTATTTAAATTTCAGCATTTACTTTATGTCTTTTATTTTATTTAAGTTTTTATTAGCCTATATATGTGTCGTAACTAAGTCCGTTATCTGGGGTTGTGATGAATTCCAATATCACAGGTAAATAAGGGGTTAATTTATAGTTTGGGTAATATAAATGTTTATTTATTGAGCCTTAGTCTTAATGCTTCTTGTTAACTGGCCATTAATAAGATTGATATGGTAAATTTAAAATGAACTTGGAAAAGGTATTTTAGGTTTAGGACCTTAGACTCAATAGCCCACGATCTTCCTTGAGGATAGATAACCCTTTAATAGATTTCCTTACAAGATAGAAGTTATACCTGTCGGGCGGGGGTAACTATAACTGGAACTTAATCTTAATGAATTCAGGTAACTTGATTGACATAGGAATATGATTAATTGGGTTATACTGGGTATTTATATCTGACCATCAGAAGAGGCTTTTACATAATTTCGTGTTCCAGGTTAATAAATCGATATATTACACAAATGTAAAATAACTACTTCATCTTTTAAAAAATATTGGAAAGATTCACAACCATAGATAGTTTAATAATATTGAATTTTCCTCAATCTACTTTCACGCTATTTTATTTTCTTATTTTAAATTGAAAGTCATCATCCAATCAAACAACCAATCTATTAGATACTCGTAAAACTTTGGCATCATAAATTAATAGCTTAAGTATTAAGTCATTGTGGGATCAATATTTTTTATACTACTTGAACGATACATGCGCTTGTGTTATACGTGTGTGATTTCACACCGGTCACATCTAAGGCTAATGGGATGTCAATAATTGGAAAAATACAAAGCGTACCTGAGGGTCCTACTTTTCCTTTTAGCTATAGACAATCATTCTTCCAGTGTCCAGACTTCTTGCATTGAAGACATTGATCACGAGCTACTTTAAGTTTTGCACCTTTTCACTTCTTGGAGTTCTTATTTGATATATTGTTTCCCCATTTTAATTTTCTTTGACTTCCTAGAAGTCGTTGAAGAGCCAGCTCCACTATGGAGATACAGAGTGGGGTTGCCTTTCTTCAAATCTTGCTCCGCCGTGCGTAGTATGTTATGAACTTCTTCGTATATGGTTTGCATCGAATGCATATGGAAATTTAATACAAAACCAACATAAAAACCAGGCAAAGAAAACAGAATATAATTACGGCCCAGCTATTCATCAAACACAATGCCCTGTCGTTCCAGATATCGAATATGGTCTATCATGTTCAAAACACGTGTACTGACATCTTTTATCTCATTGAGTTCAGCACGGAACAAACTTAGACCTTCAATAAAGTTTTATTTCTTGGTTTGCCTCGAAAAACTCCTTGAGTGTTCGCATGATGCTCTGAACATCTGGTACTTCAATGTACTGTCTCAGCAAATCTGGAACCATCGATCCCAAGATGTAGGATTTCACCTTCAGGTTATCATCCTTCCATCTATCAAAACTTTCTCATTCTTCTTGAGTGGAGTCAGGATCAATTTCAATAGGCAGTGGATTGATAGTTACATAAGTAAACTTTTCATACTCCAAGACAAGGCGTATGTTCATTTCCTATTTTTAATAGTTCTCGGCTCCTTTTACCTTATTGGAATCCAAAAGTTTCATCAATGGATTAACAATAGAAAACATATTTGAGTAGTAGCAGAACAGTTTTCATTACAAAATTGATAACACTATTTGATTATGGAATTTTAAATCTATTATTGCCCTCCCACTGCTTTAGGTAATTCTGTAATCTCTTTTAACGGAAAAATAGAAATTTGACTATCAAAATTTCATAGCGGGAAGTGGATCCCATGACATTTAATCCAGCCTCACACTAATAATGATATTGGCCTTTGTAAACTCATTAGGTAGACCTCCAAGGTCAATCACATTCATGTGACTCCTAGTTTGGTCATGAATCATTTCTTATCCTCACACTTATTATGATATTGGATTAATACGTGTTCTAGGTGTATACTTGTCAATATGCACTAATGAGCTTCGTATGTACACCCTCACACTAATGACGATATTAGGTGACTACATTAACTCATCACACTACATCTAATGTTTTACTGGAGCGACCTAAGTTCTGAGCATTTATACCTTCACACTAATGATGATATTGAATATAAGTACTAAGAAGCCATTCATCTCCGTATTCACAAGACGGACCGTCCAATAATGATCCAATATTTCTAATACTATTACTTATATATAGTAATCACCTAATCATGAGAGATTTATGAAAATCAAGTCATTAACTTAATTAGGTCAAAGTTTTAATTTAAAACATGCAATACATATCCAATATGTTTTATGCATAATTAAATTAAAATTACTATGGCATAGATTCAAAACATTTGTTGTGTGGTTAAGCCTTTTCTCTGATACCATTCTGTTAGGGCAGTAGTGGAACCCCTAGGCTCGGATCGAAGCCCCGGGCAGCAGAAATGGGTCTAACCCATGGATAACAAAGATAGGTGAATTTTAAAATATTTTTATGTAAAACTACATTTTGATGCGAGTCGTAGGAAAAAATAGGGACCCAATCGGAGTCTGGAAGTTCCAGAACAGAGAAAAATAAGTTTTAGTATGAATCAGGTATGACAGTGCTTGGGACTCGTGACGCCACCAAAAAGCCGAGAGCATGCTGAACATGAACACCGATGCATCGCGACGTAAAAGGGCTTTTGTTGCAATGTGAAACTTTGTGTCTCGACTCAGATCATGCATTGAATGATTTTTTATTTCAAAACATTACTAAACACTTCCAATTTTCTTCTAATACTTCAAATACACTTAAAATCCAATTTTAACTTCATAACCACCATCAACACATGTTTTACAATTAGCATACATGTATTCTAAATACTTATATGCATTTGTTCGAATCTAATCACAAACCATTTTAGAATCCCAATTAGAAATATCTCATGAACAATTCTAGTTCACCTAACGGTGGTTAAGTGAATCTAGAATGGTAGCCATACCTCTAATCTTTAATCTAAACTTCCAAACTCTTATTAATTGTTCCATGTCCAACATAAACATCTTTGAGCTAATACATATGCATGTTGTGTTTATACTTCTATAGTATCATAACACTTTATTAGCCTTATTTCAACATTAAGCTATGCGATCTTGCATCTAACACACAAATGAACATAGCTTAAGAGAAGATCAAACATTACCTAGTAAGCTTGATGCAAGATCCAATCTACTTTTTATTTGTTGAAATCATTGGAGAACCTCCAAGGTGTGTAAGCTTGACTTCAAGATCCAACATTGATTTCCAATGATAGCAAGCTTAACTTCATGATCTAATCTTGATTTCTTCTAATTGAAATATTTTAGGGACCTCACAAGCTTCTCCAAAACTTCTCTAACTTAGGCTAATCTCTCAAGAATTACTTGTGTATAGCTTACTCAAGCTTTTGCTTATGCTTATGCTTATTCTTTTTCTTGTAATTAAAACATTCCTTAAGCTTCCTATTTATAGAAAAACATAGGAATTTTTTACTTAATAAAAGTTGTAATCAACTTTAAAGTGGGCTTAATCCAATTTGTCCAAATATATATAATTACGTGTGACTAATCTACATTGTCTCCCACTTTGATTTAATCCAATTAAATCAAGCCAAGGATTAGGAAATGGATTAGTTAAATGTTTTCCACTTTGATTTAATCCAATTAAATCAAGCCAAAACCACCTATTATTACATACATACAATTACCATAATATCCTCAAATGGTAGAGATAATTATGATTTTACAATTAAGCTCTTGTGTAATTATTGAATTAATCCAATTAGGTCAAAGTAAATAATCAATGTTATCCAATAACACCTGATTATCTTAGTTGATATTTATAATATCGAATATTAATTTTTATCAAAAATAATCGGCTACCCAAGTGCTCAACGAGTACACTTCATATTGGGACTCTCTGAATTCAGACACTTTTGTCATATAAGAATAGCTAATATGTACGCAATTCAGCAACCTCCGAATTCACGAAGAACACGAACGACCTTTCTGAACTATACAAGTCGAGGTAATCACATATGTTTAACAATCCCTCCATCGTAGGTTATCCGAGTTGTGCTTAGGAAACATAGAATACATCTTCAAGTTTCCAAGGCGCATATCTCATATCGATATGTCCACGATTCTTTACAACTGATGCGATCTACCCTAAGTGATCGGCTTTGGCACAAGTTTTAAGAATCGTGACTTTACTCAAATGGATACCTAAATCCCTTATGGTACACATACGGGCCGACAGATCCTATCTTACTTCACACTTGATTACTGAGTGCATCGATCCACACCCAACGAACATCTAGAGGCCAGACCATGAAAGGTTTCTGACATAAATGGCATCAAAGTGTGGAGGATCTCACACAAAATCAATGTCATCATATAGTCAAAAGATTACATTTGCTACTCGACTTGAGGAGATTCGTATTGACGATGGTGAGTACTTTCAACTATTTGGAATCACCTATGAGTCATTCAGTATTAGCTTCAACGAATACCCACATGTCTATACGAGTTTCCAAAACTTATGGTACACTGAGTTAAACCATTGGAACTCAAATTCCAATATACGACATGTGGTAGTCTTCTAGGTTATAAGAATTTGACTGTATTCTAAAACCAACGACTAGGAATATTTACTTTAATAATAGTTTACACCTATTGACAAGACTACTCTAAGGTCGATGTCATTCTTAGCATATCTATACATCAAACTAATATGCATATGACAATACCATTTTAAGGTATGAAATGAAAAATATAGTTATTTTATATCATAAATAATAAAATATACAAATCAGATTCAACTTAGTGGAAAGCTTCAAGTGTGGCTTGGAGGAGTGGAAGTAAGCATTGTTAGCCGAACCACTATAGATTCAGTGTCCATTTTCTCTATCCCTAAACTATTTTATGTTATCGCAAATTTATTTTATATTTGTATAATATTTAGTGACATGCATATTAGTAATGTATTGTGATTGAGAAATTGAGTGATAAGCTGAATTAGTAAAGCTACTAACTTAGTAGCGTAAAATCGATAAGAATTTTAATTCCGCAATTTTAGGCCATAACCTAATTCACCCTTGGTATAGAGATTGTTTGTTGAGGTACTTGTAGGTAAATTTATTTAGTATCAGATCGAGGTATTCTTAACAAAGACCTTACCATTTGAGAATCAATCATGGCCTCTACGAGCTATATAACTAATCTGGCTAAGTGTTTTTCAACAAATAGACCTCTATTTTACACTGAAATCGATTATAGCTATTGAAAGATGAGAATGTCGAACTACATACTTGCCGTTGATGTGAAATCCATAAATGTGATGACAAAAAGATATTAGAATGCCAATGAATAAGGATAACAATGGTGTGTATTTTCCTAAGCCACAACTTGAATGGACTGATGAAAATTTCATAGAAGCCTCCATAAATGCTAAGGCACTCAACTATCTTTTTTGTACAATTGATCAGAGTCAAATCAACAAGCTTCCAGAGTTTGGAAATGCATATGATGTTGGGTTCTCTAAGAACAAATCCAAGATCATCAAGCATAAAAGAAGTGAATACTTGAAGTAAGAATGCAAAAAAATACTTACAATAATCGGTCAGATGGATGTGTTGAGAAAAAAAATTTGCCTCCTTTGAAGTTGCTCCAATCTCTCCTTTGATTGCATGTTGAGCTCCAAGCTTGATGAATGAATTCCAAACTCTTGGGAATGGTTTCCCTATCACCTTGGATGACTCTTTGATGTGCTAGCAATGGAGATTTTTGCAACAAAAATCCCCTTTTTTCTTCTTACAACTGTCGGCAATGTGCGAGGCAATGAGAGATGGAGAGATTCACGGTTTGTGTGTAATAAGAGAGTGAGATGAGTTTCAAATTTTGTTTAATGTATTATTGATTTCAAAAATCAAAATCAATTTCAAAATCAAGTTGGTAAAAAGTCTTTCACAAGTCTAACTTGTGTAATTTACAAGTTACCAACCACTACCAACTTTTATCAACATAAAGTGATAAAGTTGACTAGTGATGTGACTAGGTGTGGGCCCCACTTTGATTCAAAATCTGAGTGGGCCCGCGAACACATTCTGGGCTCGGGTTCGTTAATTCTGAATTAACGAATTTTCCGCTGCGACATAATTAAATCAAATTAATTAAATAATAACGCCTTGCAAAATTATTACGAAAGTCGCTCGGGAATAATTCTAAATTAATTCGTTTGCTCGAATTAAAATCCAATTCTAATTCCATTATGAAATCTAATTTCATTTAATATATCGAATATATTATTTAATCGATTAATTCCAAATTAATCGTTCTCTCTCTATAATTGAATTTTATCCCAGATACATTCTCGCCGTAATTAATCCTAGATTAATTTTCTCTCTCTCTCATAATTAATCCCAGATTAATTCTGTTAGAGTCATACGTCATCGGTGAATCTTCGGGAAACGACCATGAGATCCCTAGATATGTTGGCATTAAATCCGATCGTCGGACTATCCGAACACGTGCGAACCGGTACCACCATGTTCTTACTGATTTACAAGACATGGTTGGCTTCTAGCAAAGCACCGTGCCTACCCAATTCTTCAGAAATATTCTTTAAGGAATATATAATCTTTGTGAGGCGTAGTATACTTAGTATTGCGTATTGCGATCCAATCGATATCACATGCTAGGCCTAGGGCTGAAATTATGTCTGCCCAGTACGAAGTATATATCAGATCTCTGGTAACTAGTCTCTATAATCGGATAATCATGACCTAGTCATATTATCCCGATGACTGCAGTACTTAAGAGTACTAGTTCTGTATCATGCGTGATCATCATCTCCATATGACTGGAGTGATACTTCCATATTGATATCACACCCAATACACTACGATTTTTAGTATACCCTGAAGAGGCGTACACAGAACCTGTTAAAGTCCCGGACGACCAAAACCTAAGTATACTTATTGTCATAAGTATTAGCGATGCAAGTCTCAGGTTAAGACCAAATACACCTACCATGATTCGGATTCCTATAGGCACATAGTCATACTACCAAAGGGATTTCGAAGGGTCTATCTAGAGCGACGCTGTTTCCGTACCATCGGTAAATAGAACCTCCAATTACACTTGCATGAGTATCAAATACCAAAATATATATGAGAACTATGCCGTTACGCTTCCATAACACGCACAAGTGTAATACTAGTTTATTCCACATTATCGATGCCAGTCTCGATAATACTACGACTAGAGATATTTAATGATTAAACCTTAGTGGATTAATATTGTCTCATATCTTATATCTTATTTCCGGTACTAATCATATGGACTTTTATCATTTATATATCTTGGTAATTTAATTACAAATGATAAAAGAGAAATTTCCTTTGTCACATAGTTAATTTGTACAACAACACCATGTTCTGTACAAATAGTGATGCTATGGGTCATAATTGTCCAACAATCTCCCACTTGGCCTATAGCCAATCACTCAGTGTCCTACACCTAAACTATGTACGGGTCGCTCAAACTTCTGCTGAGAAATAGTTTTCCTCAGCGGATATTCAATGTTATCATCTGATGCATTTTATTTGATCATCACATCGCCACGATGTATGATCTGACGAATAAGATGAAATAGTCGATGTACATACTTGGATCATTGATGAGACGACGGTTCCTTAGCCTATGCTGTAGCCCAGCCCAGCTACTAACAAAAATACTCCTAATCTAATTAGGAATTTTTATAGATCCAAAATGCTTCTTTTGCTGCCTCAGCTACAACAATGTTCCGCTTTTGTTATTTATTCGGCAACATTATCTTGCTTGGAAGATTTCAGCTCATTTTTCCGTTATTCAAACTAAATATATATCCTTATTCCGACTTAAAGTCATCTTTGTCGGTTTGGAAACTTGCAGCGGTGAACCTAGTCACTTCAAGTTCTCCTCCTCCATAACTTAAGAAAGCATCCATAGTTCGTCTAAGATACTTAAGGATGTTCTTAACATCAATCCAGTGACCATCACCTGTATTGGCCTGATTGTGACTCCATATGCTCGAAGCATATGAGACACCAGGTCGCGTACATATTTTTATTATACGAGTTCTCGGAGAGGGTCAATAAATTTTAGATCTATCCCAGTAGATCCTTATTCCTAGAATAAAGGTTGCTTCTCTCAAGTATTCCATGGAGAATTTTAATGAAAGCCAAGCTTTCACCGATTATTTAATATGAGAATATCATTTCCAAGAAATAATATGTCATCAATGTATAGGACAATCATTGTCATTGCGCTCCCACTAACCTTCTTATAGACACAAGAATCATATTCGTTTTGAATGAAATCATATACCATTATGATCTCATCAAAACGTTGGTTCCAAGAACGCAATGCTTGCTTCAATCCATAAATGGATCGATTTATCTTGCAAACCTTGTTTGCATGTTTTGCACGATAAAACCGTCAGGATGTTGCATACAAACATCCTCCAAAAGGTTTCTGTTTAAGGAAAGCGGTTTTTGACGTACCATGTGCCATATTTCATAAATGAAATATGCAACATTAGCAAACATTATCCGAATGAATTTAATCATGGCAACAAGTAAAAGGTTTCGTCGTAGTCGACACTATGTCGTTCACGATACCCATTCTGTACAAGCCTAGCTATGTACATTTTATATTGCCATCCATGTATGTCTTCCTTGAAGACACATTTAGTACCAATAGGCACAATGCCTTCTGGTACATCAACCAGTGTCCAAACTTAGTTGGTAAACATGGAATCTATTTCGGACATCATGGCACTTTGCCATAAAAGGACTGATATCTACATGAGTTGGTATACATGGACTTCACTTCATTATACATAGCCGGTTCGTCTTCCTCAATAAGATTGATATCTACATCAGTTGAGATCAGAAACCCATACCTCCCAGGTTGTTTTCTGACTCTCTCCGACCTACGCGGTTCTTGTGTATTCTAAGATTATTTGTATAGTTTCGTCCTGATGAACTGTTGGTGTTTTGTGAGGACTCGGTGCCTGTAACAGTATTACTCTGATTTTCATCGAGTTTTACTTTCTTCCCACTTGCCACTGCATTTAGTAATTCCTCTTAGGGAAACCGCATGGAGAGCAACAATTACATTGTTCTCTTGAGAGTTGTATAAGTCTTATACTTTGGTTTCCCTAGAACAACCCACAAATAGACACTTATCTGATTTGGGTTATAATTTGGTATCATCCAAACATATGCCCAGCATTCCCAAATCTTCAAGAATGAGAACCCGGTTTCTTTTCTGTGCATATATAATACGAAGTCTGTCTAACATATTTTCATGGAACCTTATTCAAAATAAGTATTGCACTGTTAAATACGTATCCTCAGAAGGAAATTGGTAGCTCAGTGAGACTCATCATTAACCTTACCATATCCAACAAAGTTCAGTTTCTCTGTTTGGACACACCGTCCAATTGAGGTGTTCCATGTGTAGTCCACTATGAAAGAATACCAAACTCTTTCAAGTAATTGAGAAACTTATTGCTTAAGTATTTTCACTACGGTCCAACCGTGATATTTTAATACTTTTGCCGATCTATTTTTCTACTTCGTGACGAAATTGTTTGAATTTTATCAAAAGTTTATGACTTGTGTTTCATAAGATACACATAACCGTAATGCGATGCCACATCCGTAAAGGTTACGAAGTATTCATATCCACCTCTAGCCTAGCTAGACATGGGCCCATTTACGTCACTATGATCGAGGGCTAACAGCTCGGTGGCACTTGCATTTTTACCTAGTAAAAGGTGTTCTAGGCATTTTGCCTAATAAACTAGATTCGTAGACATCATTTGAATTAGAATCAAATCCGTCCTAGTATCCACTCTTCGAAAGTGTAGATATACGAGTCTTGTTAATGTGTCCTAGACAACAAGGCCACTTTTAAGTCTCAACAGATTTATAAAGTTTGAGCTTTTGTTTGTCATATTATATGTTTGAGATTCATTTATATTCTAAATTTAAATACTGTTATTCACATCTAATGTGTATATCTCAATATCATCTTTATAAAAAAAACATCTAGTGTTTTGGAAATAACGGTATACCACAACGGGTTGAACTAGATACATAGATAATGTTCCTAGTCAAACTAGATACATTATAACAGTTTCCTAATTTAAGTACATGCCCAAAGGGCAGTTCCAAAACATAGGTTTCTACGGCCAAAACAACGACTCATGTCCTGTTTCCGACTCATAGGTCGATCTCAACTGAAGCCAGTCTCTTGATAATCAGCAGATCCCGCACGTCAGTATATATATTATGTACCACATCTTGTTGGATAATATGACCCATATCGTCACTATTTGTACAGATCACGGTGTTGTACAAATTAACTATGTGACAAGGAAATTGCACTCTCATCATTTATGATTAGATCACCATATATGTGTAATGAAGAGAGGTCCATATGATTAGTTCCTGGATTGAGATGATATGAGACAGTATCAGTCCACGAAGGATTAATCATTAAATATCCCTAGCCGGAATATTATCGAGACAGGACATCGATAATGCGGAATAGGCTAGTATTGCACTTGTGCGCGTTGTGAGGGCACAACGGCATAGTTCTCATATATTTAAGTATTGGATACTTATGCAAGTGCGATAGGAGGTTGTGTTTCACTGATGGTACGGGAAACAGCTTCGCTCTGGATAGACCCCTCAGAATCCCATTGGTATTATGACTATGTGTCTATGGGAGGCCGAAATCAAGGTAGGTGTGTATAGTCTTAACCTGAGACTTGCATCACTAATACTTGCGATAATCGGTAGACTTTGGTCTTGGTGGTACAGGGCTTTAACCGGCTCTGCGTACACCGCTTCTGGGTCTATCAGAGAGTCGTAGTGTATTGGGTGTGATGTCGAGACGGAAGTATCACTTCAGTTATAGTGGAGATGATGTCACGCAGGATACGGTATTAGTGCTCTTAAGTGCTGGCCGGCCATCGAGATATTATGACAAGGTCATGTATATCCGATTATAGAGACTAGTTACCAGACATCCGACATGTGCTTCGGACGGGGCAGACACTTATCCAGCCCCAGCCCTAGCACGTGACTATCCGATACTGGGCTGATATACACAATACTACGGTATACTACGCTTGATACAGATCTATATATTCCTGTAAGAATATTTCTGGAGAATTGGGTAGGCATGGCGCTTTGCTAGAAGCCAACCTTGTCTTGTAAATCGGTATAAACGTAGTACGAGGTACTTACGTGTTCGGACAGTCCGACGACCGTATTTACTGCCAACATATCCGGAGATCTCATGGGTCGCTTCCTGAAGATTCACCGATGACGTATGACTCGCACTATAATTAATCTGGGATTAATTACGGAGATATTTTATCTCGGATAAAATATCGTTAAAGAGAGAGAACGATTAATTTGGAATTAATCGATAAAATAATATATTGATATATTATTAGAAATTGGATTTCGACGCGAAATTAAAATTAGATTTTAATTCGGGCGAACGAATTAATTTAGAATTAATTCGTTAGCGACGTGAATAGTGAATTCGCTAGGCGTAATCATTTAATTACGATGCGACGGAAAATTCGTTAATTTGGAATTAGCAAACCTGAGCCCGAGATTGATTGCGAGCGCAATCGCATTTCGAATTCGAGCGCGGCACGCAAGTCACATCAAGCGTCAAATCACTAGTCGCGTCAATTGTCAAATCACTTGTCACTTTGAGTGATGTGTGTGATGACATGTTGTCACTTTATTAAAGTGACTTGATGTGAATAATGAAAGGTGATTATTTGAAAGTTGATAGGACTTGTACCTTTCTTAACTTTTGAATTAATTGTTGTGTATATATTATTTTATTCATTTTATTTGGTAAATGGAATAAAGAATATATGTATATACAAAATCATTCTCTCTCTCTTGTACTATGTACAGTACACGGTTTTAGCTTTGGAGCCAAAACGCATCTCTTATCTCCCTCTCTTTTCCTCTTCTTTCTTCACGGCTTCAAGCCGATTTCTTCTTTATTTTTTCTGGTTTCACCGAAAATTGAGAAGCAAATTAAGATGAAGAGTGCTAGCACACATATGGGTTATACTTAGGTGATAGGGAAACGAATTTGTGAGCATGGAAAAGCTTGAAGCTTGGAGCTTCAATGGTGACATCCATGGCCGAATGAACAAGGAGGAAAACCGCCCAAAACCGAGCAGCCCACTGTCAAGGAGAGCTACTGCCGAACTCAATGGAGGACGAAAATGGCTGTGTTCTTCTTCGCATCAAAACCGACCATGTGAGTATATTCCGCACCTC
>SKCR01053366.1:0-45528 GCA_019454045.1 Zanthoxylum bungeanum | reverse complement strand
TTCATGATGGGTGTAGTTGACTAATTAATGTTGGACTTTAACTCACAACACACACAACCTTTTGTAACAAGTTTTGGAAACTTAAAACCACTATTCATTCTCTCCATTTTCTCTCCAAAACTGTGAGCTTCATGCTTCATAGGGAAGAAATTTTGCTTCACAAATTGATCAAAGCTAGCATTTTGGGAGTCTTTGACGGTGATAGAGAAACTCACCCAAGAGCTTGGAACTCATTCACAAAGCTTGGAGCTTCTCGAACAAAGAAAGCGTATTGAACTTCATCCGATCATTGTATGTTTTCCGCAACTTTCTTTGATTTTATTCACACATAAATCTTGTTTAGGATCCTTAGGCATGTCTAGGACACTAACATATTGGCCAAAGCCCATGCCTTAAGAATTAATTAAAAGCCCATTGACTTTAATTAAAAAGTATGGATACTAATTGGGCATTTGAGACCCATTTAGATTAGATTTAGAATCTAAGTCTAAAAGGCACTAAAATAAGTGTAATTATTTAATTTGGAATTAAATTAGAATTAGTATTGAATACAAATTAAATTGGATTTAAAATTGTAGTTCGATATAATTCAAGAATTCATACTTTGAGTATTTATTCTTAAACGAGTTGGACTCGCGCAAATCAAATCGTTGTTTGAACATGGATGGTCATTAATTCAAAGATTAATTAATTGGATTAGATTGATTGAATAACATGCTTTGTGTGAATACATGGATGTATTGTATGAATAATGTATATCAGATGGATATTAGAAAGTGAGGGCAATTTTGGAAATTATTGTAATAAATTATAATTTATTAAATTGGACCTGCATGTCCAGCCTATTATCTCTTTACTCTTTGTATTTCTCTTCTCACCAATTCCTCTCAATGTTAATGAGGTTTCTTTAATGTATTATGTAATTGGGTAGAAGTATGAATAGTGCTAGCGGGAGAGAGGAAATAAAGAGATTTGTTCTAGGAATAATTTGTTATATATCCATCCGCATATCGTTATTAATTTATTCGCACCTTATTATGCTTTTAGAATGCATGTTAAGGGTGTATGATGAGACCTAATCAAAGATAATAAATTGGTTGCCAATTTACGCGAAAAACCCCTCACTCAAATATTAAGCTATTTCCTCCATTGAGTGGTTTTCTCTCAAGATCCAAGATGGCATTGGTTTGTTGGCCAAAGTCAAGATCAATGCCATCGCGGATGTGTTTGAACTATGAAGGCTTGTTATATATCGCATGTCTTGGGCAGTTGTGACTTGTTGGCCAAAACCAAGGTCACTTATGTACATCGACGTGGATCACGAAGCTTTCCCATTGTCAATGGGTCGCGCTTAACTGGAATCATTAAGCTTGTTGAGTCAAAGCCAAGGCTTAGTTGATTCAGAGGAAAAAGTTAGGATATATATATTGGATATATATTTGGACTTGGAGGTCCACCTATCGGATCTAGGAATTGGATGAGATCCAATTGATCTAAGAGATCTTCTAGATAAGTTTCATACAGCTTGTTGGCCAAAGTCAAGGTTGTGTGTTATTTATCGGGATCCTAGCCTACTAGGAAACTGGGTTTCCCGAGTACTCAACAGAGGGTTAGAGGCTCGTCGAAAAATAGTGGGAGGCCGTATTAATTTTGCAATTCGTTTAATACTTGCCCAATGCGCGCTTTTAATTTTTCGTCGTTATATATTTATTAGTTGGACTAATATTTTATTTTTCTTTGAACAGTTGGACTGTACCATAACTTCATTTGCAGTTGATTATATAGTTGGACTATAGTAATCATTACATTTGACTATACCCTATATCGTTGATTGAATAGTTAGACTATTGCAATCAAGATGACTGGAAAGATTAACGTTAGAGACATCATCATGGGTGATAATGTCTTTAATGGTTCTAATTTTCCAGACTTGGATATGAATCTCAGGATTGTCCTGGGAGCCGAGAAGTTGCTCTATATATTATATAAACTTCTCGGGCCCTGAGCCTGGAGTTGAGTAAATAGTAGAGCATGAGCTTAGGAAGACTCATCGTGATGATAACTTTAGTGCTCAATCCGTTATGCTTGCTGCAATGACTCCTTAATTTCGTCGTCAGAACTAGGGATTAGATCCTTATACCATGATGTTCAAATCAAATGATCTTCATATATCTAACCTTACATCTTAAAAGTACGAATTGCAAAAGAAGCTCTTTCGCTCGTGTATGTCAGAGGGTACATATGTCGAGCACTATATGTCGCAGATGATTGCTGACATCGAACAGCTAGGTTAGTTGGGCATTACCTATAAGGCCGAGACTTCCATAGATTTGATCTTATAGTCTCTGCCCGAATACTGGGGCGAGTTTATCATGAACCAAGAGAAAACCATTGGATAGTTAATGGCTATGCTCAAGGAGGCAGAGCCAGAGCTTCCAAAAGGGCAAGAAGCGCAATGTGCATCTTACTTCGACATCCCAGAAGTCCAAGGCTTGGTCGAAGGCTTATGGGGGTGTGAAGAAAAAGGGTAAAGGCAAAATCGTCACAGTCTTCTGGGAAGACAAATGACATATACCCCAAGATGTATGCCTCAACTGTGGCAAATGGGGTCACTGGAAGCGTGACTGCCGTATGGACAAGGTAGACATGAAGGAAGTGAAGCGGGCAAGGCTATGACTTCAGATATGTTTGTTATTGTAAAAAACGTGTCCACTAATGGTTTTAAAAAATTAGATTTTTGATACTGGATGTGGTACATACATATGTTCTGATGTGCGGGATCTGTTGATAAGCAGGAGACTGGCTTCAGATAAGATCTACATGTGAGTCAGAAACAGGACGAGAGTCGCTGTTTTGGCTGTGGGAACCTAAGTTTTGGAACTGCCCTTATGACATGTACTTAAATTAGGAAACTGTTATAATGTACCTAGTTTGACTAGAAACATTATCTTTATATCTAGTTTAACCCGTTGCGGGTAAACCTTTATGTTCCAGAATACTGGGTGTTTGTTTTATTAAGATGATATTGAGATATACACATTAGATGTGAATAACAATATTTATATTTCAAATATAAATGAATCTCAAACATATAACGTGACAAACAAAAGGCTCAAACTAAGTAAATCAGAGGAGACTTATTTGTGGCATTATCGTCTGGGACACATTAACAAGACTCGTATATCCACTCTTTGGAAGAATGGATACTTGGACGGATTTGATTCCATTCAAATGACGTATACGAATCTTGTTTATTAGGCAAAATGCCTAAAACGCCTTTTAGCGGTAAGGGTGTATGTGCCACCGAGCTGTTAGCCCTCGTTCATGGTGACGTAGTGGGCCCATATCTAGCTAGGATAGAAGTGGATATAAATACTTCGTAACCTTTATGGATATTGCATCGCGTTATGGTTCTGTGTATCTTATGACACACAAGTCGGAAACTTTTGAGAAATTCAAAGAGTTTCGACATGAAGTAGAAAAACAGACCGGCAAAAATATTGAAACATTACGGTCGAACAGTGGTGGAGAATACTTGAGCAATGAATTTCTCGATTACTTGAAAGAGTATGATATTCTTTCACAGTGGACTCCTCCCGGAACACCTCAATTAAACGGTGTGTCCGAACGGAGAAACCGAACTTTGTTGGAAATGGTAAGGTCTATAATGAGTCGTACTGAGCTACCAATTTCCTTCTAGGGATACGCATTGAATAGTGCAATACTTATTTTGAATAAGGTACCGTCAAAGTCTATTGAACAGACTCCATATGAAATATGGACAGGAAAGAAACCATGTTTCTCATTCCTGAATTTGAGGATGCTGGCATATGTTAAACGTTTGGATGGTACCAACTAGAACCAAAATAGGATAAATGCCTATTTATAGGTTATCCTAGGGAAACCAAAGGATATTACTTCTAGAACTCGTAAGAGAACAAGGTATTGGTTCCTCTTGCAGACGAGGTACAAAAGTGGACGATGTTGCCCAGGCTCGCGGCTCGGTCGGGAGTATGGAATAGCCCGCGGGGGACTAAACCGAAGAAATAAAATGGAGTCGCCACCTAGTGTGAACTGGGAAATGATTTAAGGCCGCACTCTCCCATCGCAAGGGAAGATCTCAAACCGTCGGGTTCTGAATGGTCCATTACTTATGCCAATTGTAATAAAAAAAAGATTTATGCAATAGTATAACCAAGTCTTATGTAACACATACAAGATAATGTATTTAACACACAAGATTGCACACCCATAAACATAAATAAATAAAAGAAGACAAATGCATAATTCCATAGACACATTAAACAAAGAAGTGCAAAAGATGTAAATAAATAATAATTGTAAAAGCAGTAATAATAAAAAAAAACAAGCACTCAAACATAAACATGACACGAATGCGCAAATGAAAAATGCGAAACAACGACCAAAACAAAGACGAATAACGAAGTCAATAGTATGCAAAAGGTAAGTAACATGATGATGAAAGAGATGCGACCGCGGCCGACATCTATATGGGACCATGTATGCCCGATTGAATATATTTCACATTCAATCAAGTATACTTCGTCCGGCGCGGCAAAACATCGTGGTAAAGGTAGCCTTTAGGCATTTCCCTCGAATGGAGGACCTTTGACCCACACGATTAGCCCATGCGCACTAGATAACAATACATGAATAAAAAAAATAATAATACGTAAGAAGTTAAATATCATAATGATGAAAGAGATGCGACTGCGACCGACATCTATATGGGACCATGTATGCCCGATTGAACGTATTTCATATTCAATCAGGTATACTTCGTCCGGCGCGGCAAAACATCGTGGTAAAGGTAGCATTTAGGAATTTCCCTCGAATAGAGGACCTTTGACCCACACAATTAGCCCATGCGCACTAGATAACAATGCATAAATAAACAAAATAATAATACGTAAGAAGTTAAATAACATAATGATGAAATAGATGGGACCGCAGCTGATATCTATATGGGACCTCGTATGCCCGATTGAATATATTTCACATTCAATCAAGTATACTTCGTCCGGCGCGGTAAAACATCGTGGTAAAGGTAGCCTTTAGGAATTTCCCTCAAATGAAGGACCTTTAATCCAACATGATTAGCCCATGCGCACTAGATAACAATGCATGAATAAAAAAAATAATAATACGTAAGAAGTTAAATAACATAATGATGAAAGAGATGCGACCGCGGCCGACATCTATATGGGACCTCGTATGTCCGATTGAACGTATTTCATATTCAATCAAGTATACTTCGTCCGGCGGGGCAAAACATCGTGGTAAAGGTAGCCTTTAGGCATTTCCCTCAAATAGAGGACCTTTGACCCACACGATTATCCCATGCGCACTAGATAACAATGCATGAATAAACAAAATAATAATATGTAAAAAGTTAAATAACATAATGATGAAAGAGATGGGACCGCAACCGATATCTATATGGGACCTCATATGCCCGATTGAACATATTTCACATTCAATCAAGTATACTTCGTCCGGGGTGGTAAAACATCGTGGTAAAGGTAGCCTTTAGGAATTTCCCTCAAATGAAAGACCTTTAATCCAACATGATTAGCCCATGCGCACTAGATAGCAATGCATGAATAAACAAAGTAATAATATGTGACCTCGTATGCCCGATTGAACATATCTCACGTTCAATCGAACGTACTTCGTCCGGTGCGGTAAAATATCATGGTAAAGGTAGCCTTTAGGCATTTCCCTCGAATAGAGGACCTTTACCCCACATGATTAGCCCATGCGCACCAAGATTAACAATGCATAAACAAAGAAACAATACATAGAAAATAAATAGCGGAACAATAAACACAAAATTAAATACCAAAATGTAACACGTGCTTGAAAGTTTCTCAAGCGGTACGTGGAGTTGTATCCCAAGTACAGACCGCACTACCATCTATTCGGATTCGGCTACGGAATTTACGTCTGGGTTTCCATCCGATATACTGCAAGAGATAACACCGACCATTTCACGTAATGCAATCATTAACCCAATGTATACATGAAATATGATAATGCATGTGATGAAATAACAATAAATAACGGAAGAGATAAATAGTAAGCTAAGTGAGAAATATTAAAGGAAGATAAATGACTGAAAATAAATACGGAATAGTAAAGCAAAGTGACCAATAGTTTGGCCGTTTTTTTAATGTAGGACTTCGCATGCCCGGTTGGACGTATTCTACGTCCAACCAAGCATGCCGTGTCCGGGATAACAAAATAAAATATAACAAAGGGGGCGCTCCGGTCTTACCTTTTAAGTCGCTTCTCGGGAGTGAGTTTCGACGTCGCATGAAGGGTTAATGTTAAGTAAATTTTCTGGTTTTCTGACTCGGGTTCGTCACTATTTTGGGCTACTGTTTCCGCTGTTTTCTTCACTGTTTTCTGCTATTTTTACTACAATATTGCTCGCTATTTTGCTCATTGTTTTGCTTGCTGTTCTGGTGACTTTTTGTCTCAGTTTTGGGGTAATTTTGGGACTGTTTTTGGTGCCGATTATTGTTTGGTTATGGGGCTTTTTTTGGTTGAGTTTCACGGTTTGCTTGGGGTTTGTTCTCGGCAGTGGCTTGGGTTTGTGTGTTTCAGTCGGTGGTGTAAGGTGTGTTCATGTAAGGGGTGAGATCTCTTGGCTGATGAAGATTTATGTCGGTTTGGGTGTTCAGGGTTTATTGGCTTATTTGTGTGATGCGTGGATGTGAGTCTAGGGCTTTTTTTTTATCGGTTTAGTTTGTGGTGTTTGGCGTGGGGGCGTAGGTCTGGTGCGTTGTCGTTGTTGAGGGTTGAAGGGATGATTTTGTTTATTTGTTGCGTGAAGGGGATCGTTGATTGTAGGTGCGTGTGTTGTTTGTGAGTGGTGAGGAGTCGGTGAGTGTTAGAGGGCTGATGTGCGTGCGTTGTTTGAATTCGTTGGTTATCAGGTCTGCGTGAGTAAAAAGAGAGAGATGGGGGCATGCATGAGGGGATGGCAGTTTGAGTGAGGCGTGGGTGCGTCAGTTTAGGCGTGGGTGAATTTTTGTTGTTCGCTGGATGTGTCTTTAGGGTTTCTTTTTTCTTTTAGAGAGAGGCGTGAGGGAGAGTTGTTAGGGTTTGTTGTGTGTTTTGTTGAGGGCTGCCGAGAGTCTTATGGTTTATTTCTTTGTGAATTTTTTAGAGAGAGAGATAGGGCGTGAGAGAGAGAATGAGAGGGAACCAAGGAAGAATTAGGGTTGGTATTTTTATTTGGGCGTGTGGAGAGAAAGCCAAATGAGAGAGGTCGTGAGGGAAATAAGTGTTTAGGTTTTTTGTGTTTTTGAATGAGAGGCGTGAGAAGTGAGAAGAACCAATTAGGGTTGGTTTAGGTCTCTTTTTATAGTTGTGCACTAGGGTTTCCTGTGCATGGGATCTTCAAAACAAGGAAACAAAATCATACAAAAAAAGGATGTGTTTAATTAGTTTATAAAGGGAAACAAATTTGTGTATTTTTGGTGGGGAATATCTTTAATTTGGTGAGTGATTTATTTAAATTAGGAAGGGGATTTATTTAATTTAGGAATGAGATTTGTTTTGATTTTATTGGATTTGATTTAATTTAATTGGATTTGATTGGATTTAATTTAATTTGTGACATGTGTTTTAAATATTTTAATTATTTTTAGATTGGGCTTGGGCGAAATGGGCTTTGGATGGGTGCAGGGGTTTTGGGCCGAGGCTTAATATTTTAAAACAGAGATTAATTGGATGAACCCGAGGCCAATTAGCGAGTTAAATTTATTGAGGTATTTATTTCTAAATTTTTCCCTTCCGACGTCTGTTTCCCCCGACTTCCGCAACTTATCGGGTAGTGCCTCCATACGAGGCTCATCATTGGGCTTTCATGAAAAAATGCAAGTGTGTACTGTCGCCCCCACTTTGATGGGACTTGTGCAGTGTGTGACAGTGAGAATCCTATCAAAGTCATGCATGCATTTTTTACTTACCTGGCTCGCCAGCTGTTGCCGAACTTACCGGTTGTTCTGAGACGCTTTAAACTGAGTTGATAGTGACGAGGTGCTTGACCCATGGTTCATTCCCGAACCATTACTTGATGAAAGATGGTTCATTCCTGAACCATTACTAATGAGAGATGGCTCATTTTTGAGCCGTTACTTGAGTTGAGATTGATGGCGAGGCGCTGTGACCCATGGTTCTTGTTCCCGAACCACCGAGTGGGTTTTGTTCCCGAACTGAGTTGTGGGTCTTGTTCCTAATTTGAATTACGGGTCTTGTTCCCGATTTGAGCTGAGGGTCTTGTTTCTGAATTGAGCTGAGGGTCTTGTTCCTGGATTGAGCTGAGGGTCTTATTCCCAATTTGCGTTGTGGGTCTTGTTCTCGATTTGAGTTGTGGGTCTTATTACCGATTTGAGTTGTAGGTCTTTTTCCCGAATTGAGTTGTGGGTCTTGTTCCCGATTTGAGTTATGGGTCTTGTTCCCGATTTGAGTTGTGGGTCTTGTTCCCGATTTGAGTTGTGGGTCTTGTTCCCGATTTGAGTTGCGGGTCTTGTTCCCAAACAGAGTTATGGGTCTTGTTCCCGAATTGAGTTGAGGGTCTTGTTCCCAAATTGAGTTGAGGGTCTTGTTCCCTATTTGAGTTGAGGGCCTTGTTCCCGATTTGAGTGTGGGTCTTGTTCCCGAATTGAGTTGTTTTTGCCGCTTTTCTTCAAAACCTGCGAAAAAATAAGATAAAGATTGCGTGCATGTGACATATATGCATGTATGCATGGATGTATTTCCCATTCCGATGGGTTAGGCCTTCCTTGTGCGCTTTGGTTTCTTTCACCTACAGAAATATTTGGTCGCCCCCTGGACCTGCTTATAGTTTCCTTCTGCCAGTCCTTTTCTGGTGATTGGTTGGTTCTCTTTTGTCTCATGGCTCAAGATCCCGTTATGTCCTTTATTCGCAAGGTGGTAGACTGGTCGCCCCTAGACCTGGTTTAGGTTCTGCTCTCTACTGCTTGCACCAGGTCAAGGTAGGCTACGTGTTGTGGCATCTCGTATCAACATACTGTATTACACGCTACGAACTAGTCCCAATAATTATACATATTATTGTCCTCAAAGAATGCTCAGTAATGAGACCAGAGAACCTTCAAAACACTCAATGCAGCTCAAATCTGACCGTTTGAATAAATGATTTGAACCAGACTGAAAGTGTGTGTGTGCCAAGGTTCTTTTACAGCTTGATCCTTAGGTAAGCCAACTCGATGAATTTTTTTCAAAGGATGGGATCAATGGGTCAAACCAACCTAGATTTCTTGATCATGCTCTGCAATTACTTCTCTGTACTCAATGTGATATGATTTTCTTTTTCTTTTCTTTCGTCTCTTTTTTTGTATTCCTTCCTTTTTTTTACACACCTACCCTTTAAGGTAGCATTTCTCCTCATGGTGGTCCTAATACTCGCCCATGGGTAGCTTCACGCTTATCGGTTATAGTTGGTTTATATTTTCTTCTTTAGAGACTTTTCTTTGGTTTCCAACCATACCACATATCGTAACACAAGTAAGTCAGGATGGACATCTAAGTGAACGGTCATTCATCGACCCACATTCTCTTCAACTAGTCACTTTGCCGACTACTCAGGCTTTCACTGCTAAGATCCTATAATTAAGTGCTCGCGAGTCTAGTCAAGATCAACCACTCAAAATATCGGATGAGAGCACATCTCGCACTTATTGTTTCTAAGGTTTCACCCTAAAACAAACAATTTCATCATCGGACTCATGCTTAACTATTGAGGAAAAGACTCGAACAAGTAGGCAAAATCAATGTCTTTATTATTAATAAATGCAGGACTAAAATTGAATCAGATCAGGAAAGTAAGCATCTCCAAAATTTGCAGCCTCGCCTTCTTCCGTCTTCTTGCTTTCTTCAAACATCAGATTCTCCAACTGCAGTAGTTCTTTTTTCCATTTACTTCCCCATTTTGCAACTCCTCCTTGTCACTGTTCGAGAAGTTTTCCCAGAAATCCCTCTTCTGCTCTATCTCATCTTTACTACTGTAGCCCCATATCCCGATGTGGGAAGTTTGGTGGTTGTGAGTTTGGAGGACAAAGCTGTCGGGTAGGCCGTAGTTGATCATGTGGTTGGGTGGAGGGTTTCTGTGTGTGTTGGGTTGTTCTTTTTCTGGGTCGGGTATTTTATGGGCATCAATGAAGTCTTGGATTTCATACCTAAGGCGGGTGCATTTGTCAATTTCATGGCCTTTTTGCTGGTGGAGGTAACAATATAGATTTAGGTCAAGGTAGCGGGGCACAGGGTTTGGAAATGGTTTAGGTTCTAAGGGATTTAGGAGTCCTTGACTTTTTAGTTCCTCAAACACCTATGATAATGGTCTACCAAAATTTGAGAATTGCTTATTTCTAATAGGGGCGACCTCAGAATGAGTGGGCTTGGTCCCTGAAGGTCCCCCATTGATCTTTCTATTCTGGTTGCAGAACCTCCTATTATTGGCTATATGGGGTACGGTGAAACTGGCCACAACGTTATTTAAAGCTTGTAGTTGCTCGGTAATTTTGGTTACTTTGGTCTCTAATCGATCCAGGCGAGAAAACTCATTGTCTGACTCGCTCATGTTTTCTAATTGTTTTTTTAACAAGTCTTCCTTCTTTTCTAACCCAACGGATATCTATGATGGCTGTCGAAACTATGAGTTAGCATGATACGTGTATGCATGCGATGCATGAGATATATAAGATGTATGTGGTTACCAAAACATAATATATCCTTCCGACCTTATTTCTCCCATACTCGTGGTAAGTCCATTTCTGTCCTAGGTATGGTTTATTTTATGTACCAATGCAAGGTACACAAAATCGCTCTCTCCTATGCTACGGGGTGAACCTTGGTCACTTCAGTCCATTTCCATCGGTAAAAGACAAAGACCGCCCATTTTCAACATGGACTAAGCCTATTATGGGATCATGTCATTGTCTAGAAGCGACGAATTGGGATTTCAGCAACCGAGGTCCTGGGGATGAACTCAGAGGCGTCCAAAAGTATACAAATATGTCGTAACAAGGCGTATCCTTTCTGGATGAAAGCCAGTGCAGATATCGAACTCATGCTTCTAGCATATTTGGATCATGTTTGGACTTTCTAAACCCATCAATGTTTTCATACAAGTTGGCCCATTATCATTTCAAAGCATTCAATCATATTATTGCGAGGTGTAAACTTGTCGCAGTTGAAAAAGGCCCAACAGGTTTACACTAAACAACTTCAAATGATAGGGGGCCCAAACACAAAGTGGTCCATCGACATTTTAGAAGCTTTTGGCCCAATTGCCATAAGACACGAACTCGTCCCAGTTTAAATGGCCCAACAAGTTCACATCTCATGACAAGAAGTCCAACTGAATCCAAATGATGATGGTCCCAAACACAAGCATAAAAGGGTGGCTTCTATAGGTCATATAACTATGGTTCTCATGTGGGTTTATAGGAGTATAGATAAAGGCTCCCGCCGGCGAAGGATTACCCACAACTGGGTCTCCCCACTCAAGGGTTCGAGCGACCAAGTGAGCGTACCTTTTTATACCTTAAGGTACGTGCCAACGAGTGATGGTACCATATAACGATCCACCGCTTCGAGCAAAAATGACTTCACGATACATGAATAACTATCAAATGGATTCCTCTATTGAAAATTCCCCAGAGGGAGGGTGGAGTGAACTCTCTTAAATACCCTTACCTCTTGGGCTCTTATCGCATTGGTGACATGAATAAACAACAGATCATCCAAATTAGTCCATCGCTTTAAATATACTTTAAGGTAAGCTTCGAGTAAATTATTATCTAGATTTCTTCACAGCTTTTCCTTTTGGCTATAAAAAGGTAGTGAGTGAAGTAAGACACCAAATCATTATCTAACTCTAATAATACATTTGGTTAAATCAACTTTAGACAAGGTTAACTAAAGCAAAAATCACAAACATTACAAGACATTATTTCGGGGCTGATTCTCTATCCCCAGTGGAGTCGCCAGACTATAGAAGAGGTACAGAAGTGGACGACGCTGCCTAGGCTCGCGGCCCGATCGAGAGTACGGAATAGCCCGCAGGGGACTAAACCGGAGATATAAAATGGAGTCGCCTGTTGAGTTCTAATATAGGTCCCAAGATCATGAAATCAAGCAAGAAATTCGTATGAACACATCAAAGGAGTAAGGCGGAAACATAACTCACATTGAGCGGTTTTGGATGCGAAGAAAAAGATGCGTTTTTGCCTCTCTCAAAGTCACGGCAGCAGCTCTCCAAGGCAGTGGGCTGCTCGGTTTTGATGGTGGTGGTCTCCTCCATGATCGGCCATTGATGACCCCCATTGAAGCTCCAAGCTTCAAGCTCCAAAAATGATTCCAAGCTCATAAATTCGTTTCCCTATCACCATAGTATAACCCAAGGTGTGTGCTAGCACTCTTCATCTTCCTTTATTCTCGGTCAAACCAAAAATTTGAGGAAGAAATCGGCAGTGAGCCGTGAGAGGGAGAAGAGAAAATGGAGGGAAGAAAGGTTTCATAGAAACCGTGAAAGTGGAGAGAGAAGTAAGAAAAGAAAAATGTATTTTGGTTTATATATTTTTTCAAAAATAAAATAAACCATATACAATTTTTCAATTTTCAAAAACCAAAAACCAAAAAGCAAAAAGCATTTAAAGCTTTTCAACTACCACATCAATCACTCAAATCAAGTGACAACTTGTCACATCACTCAAAGTGACATTTGATTTGACGCTTGATGTGACTTGCGATTTGACGCTCGATTTGACTTGCGTGCCGCACTCGAATTCAAAATGCGAATGCATTAGCAAATAATCCCGGGCTCGGGTTCGCTAATTCCAAATTAACGAATTTTCCGTCGCGTCGTAATTAAATGATTACGCCTAGCGAAATCACTATTCACGTCGCTAACGAATTAATTCTAAATTAATTCATTCGCCCGAATTAAAATCCAATTTTAATTCCGCGTCGAAATCCAATTTCTAATAATATATCAAATATATTATTTTATCGATTAATTCCAAATTAATCGTTCTCTCTCTTTAATTAATATTTTATCCCAGATAAAATATCTCCGTGATTAATCCCAGATTAATTTTCTCTCTCTTCTAATTAATCCCAGATTAATTAAGTGCGAGTCATACGTCATCGGTGAATCTTCGGGAAGCGACCCATGAGATCTCCGGATATGTTGGCAGTAAATACGGTCGTCGGACTATCCGAACACGTAGACCAAAGTCTATCGATTATCGTAAGTATTAGCGATGCAAGTCTCAGGTTAAGACTATACACACCTACCTTGATTTCGGCCTCCCATAGACACATAGTCATAATACCAATGGGATTCCGAGGGGTCTATCCAGAGCGAAGCTGTTTCCCGTACCATCGGTGAAACACGACCTCCTATCGCACTTGCATAAGTATCCTATACTTATATATATGAGAACTATGCCGTTGTGCCCACACAACGCGCACAAGTGCAATACTAGCATATTCCGCATTATCGATGTCCTGTCTCGATAATACTACGACTAGGGATATTTAATGATTAATCCTTCATGGACTGATACTGTCTCATATCATTCTCAGTCCAGGAACTAATCATAGGGACCTCTCTTCATTTATATATCTAAGGTGATCTAATCACAAATGATGAGAGTACAATCTCCTTTGTCACATAGTTAATTTGTACAACAACACCGTGATCTGTACAAATAGTGACGCTATGGGTCATAATTGTCCAACATCGCCACCCAGTGTGAACTGGGAAAAGATTTAAGGCCACACTCTCCCATCGCAAGGAAATGCCTCAAACCGTTGGGTTCGGAATGGTCCATTACTTATGCCAATTGTAATAAAAAAAGATTTATGCAATAGTATAACCAAGTCTTATGTAACACATGCAATATAATGTAATCAACACACAAGATTGCACACCCATAAACATAAATAAATAAAAGAAGAAAAATGCATAATTTCATAGACACATTAAACAAAGAAGTGCAAAAGATGTAAATAAATTATAACTGTAAAAGCATTAATAATAAAAAAACAAGCACTCAAACATAATCATGACACAAATGCGCAAATGAAAAATGTGAAACAACGACCAAAACAAAGACGAATAGAGAAGTCAATAGTATGCAAAAGGTAAGTAACATGATGATGAAAGAGATGCGATCGCGACCGACATCTATATAGGACCTCGTATGCCCGATTGAACATATCTCACGTCCAATCAAACGTATTTCGTCCGACGCGGCAAAACATCGTGGTAAAGGTAGCCTTTAGGCATTTCCCTTGAATAGAGGACCTTTGACCCACACGATTAGCCCATGAGCACTGGATAGCAATACATGAATAAATAAAATAATAATACGTAAGAAGTTAAATACATAATGATGAAAGAGATGCGACCACGGCCAACATCTATATGGGACCTCGTATGCCCGATTGAACGTATTTCACATTCAATCAAGTATACTTTGTCCGGCGCGGAAAAACATCATGGTAAAGGTAGCCTTTATGCATTTCCCTCAAATGGAGGACCTTTAATCCAACATGATTAGCCCATGCGCACTAGATAGCAATGCATGAATAAATAAAGTAATAATATGGGACCTCGTATGCCCGATTGAATATATCTCACGTTCAATCTAACGTACTTCGTCCGGTGCGGCAAAACATCGTGGTAAAGGTAGTCTTTAGGCATTTCCCTCGAATAGAGGACCTTTAACCGACATGATTAGCCCATACGCACCAAGATTAACAATGCATAAACAAAGAAACAATACAAAGAAAATAAATAGCGGAATAATAAACACAAAATTAATACCAAAATGTAACACGTGCTTGAAAGTTTCTCAAGCGGTACGTGGAGTTTTATCCCAAGTACAGACCGCACTACCATCCATTCGGATTCGGCTACAAAATTTACGTCTGGGTTTCCATCTGATATACCGCAAGAGATAGTACCGACCATTTCACGTAACGCAATCATTAACCCAATGTATACATGAAATATGATAATGCATGTGATGAAATAACAATATATAACGGAAGCGATAAATAGTAAGCTAAGTGGGAAATATTAAAGGAAGATAAATGACTGAAAATAAATACGGAATAGTAAAGCAATGTGACCAATAGTTTGTCCGTTTTTTTTAATGTAGGTTTTCGCATGCCCGGTTGGATGTATTCCACGTCCAACCAAGCATGCCGTGTCTGGGATAACAAAATAAAATATAACAAAGGGGGCCCTCAGGTCTTACCTTTTAAGTCGCTTCTTAGGAGTGTGTTGGGACGTCACCGGAAGGGTTAATGTTACGTAACTTTTCTGGTTTTCTGACTGGGGTTCGTCTCTATTTTAGGCTACTGTTTCTGCTGTTTTCTTCAATATTTTATGCTATTTTTACTACAATTTTTCTCGCTATTTTGCTCACTATTTTGCTCGTTTTTTTAGGGACTTTTTGTCTCAAGTTTGGTGTAATTTTGGGACTATTTTTGGTGCCGATTATTGTTCGGTTATGGGCTGTTTTTGGTTGAGTTTCACGGTTTTCTTGGGGTTTGTTCTCGGCAGTGGCTTGGGTTTGTGTGTTTCAGTCGGTGGTGTAAGGTGTGTTCATGTAAGGGGTGAGATCCCTTGGCTGATGAAGGTTTATGTCGGTTTGGGTGTTCAGGGTTTATTGGCTTATTTGTGTGATGCGTGGACGTGAGTCTAGGGCCTTTTTTTTTATTGATTTAGTTTGTGGTGTTCGGCGTGGGGGCGTAGGTCTGGTGCGTTGTCGTTGTTGAGGGTTGAGGGGTTGATTTTGTTTATTTGGTGCGTGAAGGGGCTCGTTGATTGTTGGTGCGTGCGTTGTTTGTGATTGGTGATGAGTCGGTGAGTGTTAGAGGGTTGTTGTGCGTGCGTTGTTTGAATGCGTTGGTTATCAGGTTTGCGTGAGTAAAAAGAGAGAGATGAGGGCGTGCGTGAGGGGATGGTAGTTTGAATGAGGTGTGTGTGCGTCAATTTAGTCGGCAGTAGCTTGGTGAATTTGTGTTGTTCGCTGGATGTGTCTTTAGGGTTTCTTTGTTCTTTTAGAGAGAGGCATGATGGAGAGTTGTTAGGGTTTGTTGTGTGTTTTATTGAGGGCTGCCGATAGTCTTAGGGCTTATTTCTTTGTGAATTTTTTAGAGAGAGAGATAGGGCGTGAGAGAGAGAGGGAGAGGGAACCAAGGAAGAATTAGGGTTGGTATTTTTGTTTGGGCGTGTGGAGAGAAAGCAAAATGAGAGAGGTCGTGAGGGAAAGAAGTGTTTAGGTTTTTTTTTATGTTTTTGAATGAGAGGCGTGAGAAGTGAGAAGAACCAATTAGGGTTGGTTTAGGTAGCTTTTTATAGTTGTGCACTAGGGTTTCCTTGTGCATGGGATCTTCAAAACAAGGAAACAAAATAATGCAAAAAATGGATGTGTTTAATTAATTTATAAAGGGAAACAAATTTGTGTAATTTTGGTGGGGAATATCTTTAATTTGGTGAGTGATTTATTTAAATTAGGAAGGGGATTTATTTAATTTAGGAATGAGATTTGTTTTGATTTTAATTGGATTTGATTTAATTTAATTGGATTTGATTGGATTTAATTTAATATGTGACATGTGTTTTAAATGTTTTAATTATTTTTGGATTGGGCTTGGGCGAAATGGGCTTTGGATGGGTGCGGGGGTTTTGGGCCGAGGCTTAATATTTTAAAACAGAGATTAATCGGGCGAACCCGAGGTCAATTAGCGAGTTAAATTTGTTGATGTATTTATTTCTAAATTTTTCCCTTCAGACGTCCGTTTCCCGCGACTTCCGCAACTTATCGGGTAGTGCCTCCATACGAGGCTCATCATTGGGCTTTTATGTAAAAATGCAAGTGTCTACAGCTCTCCATGAGGTTTTGTTTGAAAAGGAATTCCTAAATGCAGTGGTATGTGGGAGGAAAATAGAACTCGATGAAAATCTTAGTGATACTGTTCCTAGCACCGACTCCCTAACGGAACACGAACAGTTCATCAGGGATGAAACTATACCACAATCTTCTAATACATAAGAACCACGTAGGTCGGAGAGAGTCAGAAAATAACCTGAGAGGTATGGGTTTCTGATCTCGCCTCACATAGAGATTAATCTTATTGAGGATAATGAGCCGGCTACGTATGAGGAAGCGATACAAGGTATCGAATCCGCTTTATGGCAAGATGCCATGAACTCCGAAATGGATTCCATGTATACCAACCAAGTTTAGACACTGGTTGATGCACCAGAAGGCGTTAAGCTGATTGGTTGTAAATGAGTCTTCAAGAGGAAGACAGACATGGATGGCAACAAACAAACGTACAAAGCTAGGCTTGTATTGAAAAGGTATCGTCATCAACATGGTGTCGATTACGATGAAACCTTTTACCCGTTGTCATGATTAAATCCATTCAGATAATGCTTTCTAAAGCTGCATATTTCGATTATGAAATATGGCAGATGGACGTCAAAACTGCTTTCCTTAACGGAAACCTTTTAGAGGAGTTTTATATACAACACCCTGACGGTTTTGTCGTACCAAAACATGCAAACAAGGTTTGCAAGTTAAATCGATCCATTTATGGATTGAAGCAAGCATTGCGTTCTTAGAAGCAACATTTTGATGAGATCATATTACAATATGGTTTCATTCAAAACGAAGATGATTCTTGTGTATATAAGAAGGTTAGTGGGAGCACACTGACATTGATTATCCTATACGTTGATGATGTATTGTTTTTTAGCAATGACATTCCCATATTAAAATCGATGAAAGCTTGGCTTTCATTAAAATTCTCCATGAAATTCTTGGGAGAGGAAACCTTTATTCTAGGAATAAAGATCTACTCATATAGATCTAAAAGTTGTTGGCACTCTTCGAGAACTCGTACATTGACAATGTTGAAGAGATTCAACATGGATCAGCCCAGAAGGTGTTGGAAAATTATGACCCATAACATCACTTTTTGTACAAAACATTGTGTTGTTGTACAAATTAAGTATGTGACAAAGGAATTGCTCTTTTATCATTTGTAATTGGATTACCGGGATATATAAATGATAAAAGTCCATATGATTAGTTCCGGATTAATAAGATATGAGACAGTATTAATCCACTAAGGTTTAATCATTAAAACATCCCTAGTCATAGTATTATCGAGATTGGACATCGATAATGCGTAATAGACTAGTATTTCACTTGTGCGTGTTATGGGAGCTGACCGGCGTAAACACACACGTATAACGCAAGCGCACGTATCGTTCAAGTAGTATAAAAATATCGATCCCACGAGGAGTTAATTCCTACTGTTGTTATTAATTATTGAATCTATTTATTTACAAATATCTAATTGAGGGTGAAGAGAATGATTGCTTGATTGATTTGGTTGATTGTAGTTTTGCAAAATAAATAAATAGATAAAAAGACAAAATAAAATACTAAGGAAAATAACAAAAGACACAAAGATCTATGGTTGTGAATCATTCTAATATCTTTTAAAAGATGAAGTGATTATTTTATGTTTGTGTAATGAATCAGTTTACTAACCTGGAACACGAAATTATGCAAAAGCCTCTGTTGATGGTCAGACGCAAATACCCAGTTTAACCCAATTGAACCATATGTCTATATCAACCAAATTATCTGGATTCATTAAGTTTAAGTTCCAATTATGGCTACCCCGGCCCGACAGATATATGTATATCCTGTAAGGAAATCTATCAAAGGGTTATCTATCCTCAAGGAAGATCGTGGGCTATTAAGTCTAAGGCTGAAACCTAAAATCCCTATGTCTAGTTCATTTTAGATTTACCACATCAATCTTATTGGTGATCAGACAACAAGAAGCATTAAGCTTAAGACTTAATAAGTAAACCTTTAAATAACCCCTTATAAACTGGTGATATTAGAATTCATCATAACCCCAGATAACTAACACATAACTAGGGCTAGTAAAGACTTAAAAGTAAAAGACATAAAGTAAAAATGTTGAAAAGTAAATTGCTGAAAAGTAAATGACGGAAAGTAAATGTGAAATTAAATACTGAAAATTAAATACTGAAAAGTAAATTCTGAAAGTAAATTACTGAAAAGTAAATGCTGAAAGTAAATTGCTGAAAGTAAATTGCTGAAAAGTAAATGCTAAAAAGTAAATGCTGAAAGTAAATTGCTGAAAGTAAATTGCTGAAAATTAAATTGCTGAAAAGTAAATAAAATAAAAGTACAATAAAAGAAAATGCTGAGGTAAAATGATCCACTTTTATTACTTCTATTTTAGATATCTCCCTTAATATAATATATTAACTTTGCATGATAATTACCAACCAGCCATATAGGCGGTATCCATATTAAGTCAAATTAATAATTAATTACCAACCGACCAATCAGGCGGTATCCAGTTTAGTCAGGTTAAAACCAATTTAAATAATTACCAACCGACTAATATGGCGGTATCCTCGTTAAGTCAGGTTTTGACTAGTTTATATATTATAATTAAGGGAGATTAATCTAAATATTAGTAATAAAAGTTTTAACTTTTACCCCAGCAAATGAGAGTTACCTCATCATTACTGAAAAGTAAAATCTG
The DNA here is from genome assembly GCA_019454045.1 of Zanthoxylum bungeanum. Classification (NCBI taxonomy): domain Eukaryota; kingdom Viridiplantae; phylum Streptophyta; class Magnoliopsida; order Sapindales; family Rutaceae; genus Zanthoxylum; species Zanthoxylum bungeanum. The sequence continues at coordinate 25,848 of SKCR01053366.1, read as the reverse complement.
AAAATTAAAGAAAGAAAAGTATTGTGCGTAAAAATAAATTGCGGAAAGTAAAAACTGAAAAGTAAAGAAAAGAAAGTGCGAAAGCGAAATTAATTACTGAAAGCTATAATAAACAAACAAGATAAAATCTTCTTAGTATTCTTAAGGAATTCCTTAGAAGAAAGTATGAATTTTACAAATGAAATGGTTTGGTATTTATAGGCAAAATTTTGCCTCCATCAAATCATCCACCAAATCCATTATTAATTGCTCCACTAACTGCTCCACTAATTGCTCCACCAAATCCATTATTAATTTCTCCACTAATCTCTTATCATGTTTGGTGATGATTTGATAATTTTTTTTATTTATTTATTAATTTATTTTTTTGCTTTGAAAATGATTGAAAGTGACTTTAATAATTACACACAACACACTTCTGGATGGTTCATCAATTTCGGGCATGAAATCTTCCGAATTCGAATTTATTTTGTGTTTCCAAAATGTAGATCTTTGAGGCTTCTTTAATCTGGAACTTGAATCAGCTCAATCCGATATCGGAGTAAAACGTTATGCCCAAATTACGACAGATGCACAAAACTGGAATTTCCAAAACTGCACTTCGTTAAAACGCCCTTTCAAGTTTCCAATCTCCAAAATTAATATGTCAAGTCCAATTTTTGCCCTTATTTGACCCATATTTCGTCCTAAATGATTTCATTAAGTCCCAATATTATTTTATTTGCAAAATAAACTAAAACATATAAAAACGTTCATCAAACCCGAGAAACTATACAAAATATTAAGTAAAAGGGGCGGTAAATATTGATATATTTTCCGCTCATCACACCCCCAAACCTAACATTTTGCTAGTCCTCGAGCAAAACAACAAAATAAAATACAAGAAACAATTTAAATTAAACTAAGCCACTTTCGTAGGGATCACGGTTGCATTTAGCATATGCAACAAGCCTTTAAACCCCTAGGTGTCCTTAGTGGACGAGTTATAGTCTCGTGAGGGCTTACAGCAACGATACCCACAAAAGTTTTACAAAAGTAAAAAGATAATAAAACTAATGCACAAAAAAGCAAAAAGACAAGAGAAAAGAGAATAAAGAAGTTAGTGACTAATCAGGTGAAACTTCTACTCCAAGTTACTAGTTGTTTTATTTCTTTCTAAATTGCTGAATAAGTAAATTCTCCGATTATATTTACCATTCTCCATATACACAGCCAACAAAATATTAAACAACTCGGATCTCAGATGTTTTTTTTTACTCCATTACTTTTTGAGATGCTTCCTCCAATTAAACTAGAGCACTGAATATTACAAACTTTTCAATTTTAGCTCATGTCCGTATGTTACTATATATGTTGATAATACCTGCTAACTGAGCATATGAAGATCCATTTTAGTCAGTATTATGGAGAATTCACAAATTAAATAATTCAAAAGGAAATAAACAAAAATTAACTTGTTCCGAATTGGGTTTGAGATACGTCTCAGGAGTGGAAACTCCTTACTCAGCTATCTCTTACCAATTTCACCTTTTTAGTCAAAATAAAAACACAAAAATGCAAAATATTTTTGTAATTTTTGAAAAATTTTCAATTTTGTTTTGTATTTTTCGAAAAATTTTGGCCTAAAAATAAAAATAACACACAAACTAAAAATAAGGTACTGATCAACTAATTTCCTCCCCCAAACCTAAATGAGACATTGTCCCCAATGTCTTAAACAGTAGAGGAAGAGTTTAGAAGATCATACCTGGTTAGCCGAAATTCTATAGGAAATTAAGGTTAAGATCCAGATTAATCCGACGCCTCTTACCACGATCGTCCTCGGACCAATTTATCTTTGAAAGGATAGGGTCAACTTGTGGTTCATAGGCTAAGAGTTGGTCTATTAGATCCGGAGCAGTTCTGGCAGTAAAGAATAGTTCTTTTAAAGGTTTTGACACGAACCCATTTCTCCGAGCATCATCAAGAACCACACAAAGAAAATCATAAAATCCTTCAACGTTGTACAGTCCAAGCGGTTTTTGGTGTATGTTCAGGTTCGCCCAAGATAGCACTAAAAAAATTTCCTCAAATGTACCCAAGCCACCTGGCAAAGCAATAAAAGCATCAGCACAGTTAATCATTTCTACCAATCGTTCAGACATACCTGGCACGATCAGTTCCTCTCCGTTTGATGGTTCAATAAGATTTGCCTCTGCCAAGGGTTTTGGGATGATTCCCAAAACGTGACTGCCTCCTTCTTGTACAGGCTTTGAAATGATCCCCATAAGTCCAAGATTACCCCCGCCATATATTAAGTGCATATTCCTTGCAGCTAAGACTCGACCCAATTCCCGTGCTGCTTCTACGTATTGTGGTTTAGTACCAACACTACTATCGTAAAACACACAGATGTTTTCAACTCGTCTTCTCGAAGTGGCTTCCATTTTTATATGTATTTCTTTCTCAACTCTGGATGCCTTCAAAAGTGAAATGACGGGCTGAATTTATAGTACCTGAAAAGGGTGAGTAATAATAGCACTAGTATCTTGCAGAGGACGTTTGTTAGCTAAACAACAAAAGAAATCGTGAAAGGTCAAAAAGTTTGGATCATGTCTACGAAAATAAAGATAATTACAACAGAAAAGCAAATCAAAGCAATAATTAAGGCAACGGAATTGTGTACGCAATACGCCACTCGCTTAGTATAAATTCATTAGGATGCGTCTCAAGAATTAATTCTTTACTCAGCCATCACAAATGAATTAGCACTTTTCTTCCTGATTGCAAAACACCATTCCTGTTTTCCTTCTGTCTTAAAATGCTTTGTTTGTACTTTTCCCTACAAAATAACACACAAAATTAAAAATTCTATAACATGTATACACAAAATATAAAAATAGAAATTACAACAAATTGCATGGGTTGCCTCCCTGCTAGAGCTAAATTTTTCTTCTTCAGCCAGACGTGACTGAAATCTATCTGTCAAGGAGGTTTCAGCGTCATTTTGGATGTCCGATTAAAGACAATCCCATGAGCGTTGCTTTTGAAGGGTCTCTTCCAACGGTAAAGTAACAAAATTTTTTTTGTCCCATTTAGTGCTTGTGCCACCTTTTTGCTCCTTGTTGCTCCAATGGTTTCTGCAAAGAAAGAAAGAAAATCAGGAGGTCTCGTATGGTGCTTGACTTGGAATGGAAGTTCCATTCTGTCAAGCTTCTGGGTGATATCTTTGATTTTTACTCCCCAAAATAGTGATGTTTCTTCTGAATGCTCTGGATTTTCAATTTGGTATGACAGTTGCTCCTCCATTTTCTCTATTTCTTGCTCCACCTTTTCTTCACAGATGTATTTGAAAATTTCCATATTCAGCTCTTCATCCGTCATCTGTGAAATGCATGCTCCATAAGTATCTGCCTGAGGATGTAAAGATGTTTCTGACATTAGGTTTTCATCCTCTGATACGACTGGAATGGATGGTTCAGGTAGATCTTCATCAAACATCATGGTAAATCATGCTCCAAGATCTTCATTTTGAGGATTGAAAGTTTGATCCTCCGTTGTTGGTGCAGTTGGTACAAATAGATCAGCTTCATCCTCGTCAGAATCTGAATAATAAAAATCAAATAGAGACTTTGCTGGTTTGGGCTCCTGAACTGATACCTCTGGTTGTTGATACTGCTCAGCCTTCTCCTCTGTTAAGGTGTCATTGTGGATCTCTGGGTACTCGAAGGCTTCATCAGTGTCATCTAAAAATGCTTCTTGAGGTATGAAGTTTTGGTTTTCTGTTAATTGTCTGATCTGATCTATTATTCTCTGTATGGATTCTGTTTGACTCTGAATACTTTCGAGTTGATTCTGGAATGTTTCAAGCATTGTATCCAACCTTTCATCTCGTTTCTTGAACATATCTTTGAGCATGTCAATCATCTGATCTTCTTCTGATTGTTCTGATTGTTGATGAAGATCATTGTAGGATGGTGGATAAGATGGAAAATGTGATGGTTCTTCGTACCATGAAGGATTTTGATAGCTCTGCTACCCTAGATTGTAGTCGTACTTGCAATAATCTCTCGGGTGGTTACCATTACATATGTCACATCTCCCAATTGCGTCTTGTTGAGCAAATGTGGTATTGATTGGTTCTGGCATCCAGTGATAATTGTTGGGCTGGACAACAGGCCTCAGAAAACCGGACTGTTGCTCCCAGATTTGGGGTGTATCATTTAGTAAAGCTTGAAATCTTTCAATCTCCCAATAATGTTCCATTTTTCAATCACCTGAAAAATAAAAGAAGGAAATAAAAATTACAGATAAAAGAAAATTAGATACAAGTAAATTAGATAGCTTCAAAATTAATAACTCAAGCAAAATAAGTCCCCGGCAACGGCGCCAAAAACTTGACCGGCGTAAACACACATGTATAACGCAAGCGCACGTATCGTTCAAGTAGTATAAAAATATCGATCCCACGAGGAGTTAATTCCTACTGTTGTTATTAATTATTGAATCTATTTATTTACAAATATCTAATTGAGGGTGAAGAGAATGATTGCTTGATTGATTTGGTTGATTGTAGTTTTGCAAAATAAATAAATAAATAAAAAGACAAAAGAAAATACTAAGGAAAATAACAAAATACACAAAGATCTAGGGTTGTGAATCATTCTAATATCTTTTAAAAGATGAAGTGATTATTTTATGTTTGTGTAATAAATCAGTTTACTAACCTGGAACACGAAATTAGGCAAAAGCCTCTGTCGATGGTCATACGCAAATACCCAGTTTAACCCAATTGAACCATATGTCTATGTCAACCAAATTATCTGGATTCATTAAGTTTAAGTTCCAATTATATCTACCCCGCCCGACAGGTATATGTCGATCCTGTAAGGAAATCTATTAAAGGGTTATCTATCCTCAAGGAAGATCGTGGGCTATTAAGTCTAAGGCTGAAACCTAAAATCCCTATGTCTAGTGCATTTTAGATTTACCACATCAATCTTATTGGTGATCAGACAACAAGAAGCATTAAGCTTAAGACTTAATAAGTAAACCTTTAAATAACCCCTTATAAACCGGTGATATTAGAATTCATCACAACCCCAGATAACTAACATATAACTAGGGCTAGTAAAGACTTAAAAGTAAAAGACATAAAGTAAAAATGCTGAAAGTAAATTGCTGAAAAGTAAATGACGAAAAGTAAATGCTGAAATTAAATACTGAAAATTAAATACTGAAAAGTAAATGCTGAAAGTAAATTACTGAAAAGTAAATGCTGAAAGTAAATTGCTGAAAGTAAATTGCTGAAAAGTAAATGCTAAAAAGTAAATGCTGAAAGTAAATTGCTGAAAGTAAATTGCTGAAAAGTAAATTGCTGAAAATTAAATAAAGTAAAATTACAATAAAAGAAAATGCTGAGGTAAAATGATCCACTTTTATTACTTCTATTTTAGATATCTCTCTTAATATAATATATTAACTTTGCATGATAATTACCAACCAGCCATATAGGCGGTATCCATATTAAGTCAAATTAATAATTAATTACCAACCGACCAATCAGGCGGTATCCAGTTTAGTCAGGTTAAAATCAATTTAAATAATTATCAACCGACCAATATGGCGGTATCCTCGTTAAGTCAGGTTTTAACTAGTTTATATATTATAATTAAGGGAGATTAATCTAAATATTAGTAATAAAAGTTTTACCTTTTACCCCAGCAAAGGGGAGTTACCTCCTCATTACTGAAAAGTAAAAACTGAAAATTAAAGAAAGAAAAGTACTGTGCGTAAAAGTAAATTGTCGAAAGTAAAAACTGAAAAGTAAAGAAAAGAAAGTGCGAAAGCGGAAATTAATTACTGAAGGCTATAAATAAACAAACAAGATACAATCTTCTTAGTATTCTTAAGGAATTCCTTAGAAGAAAGTATGAATTTTACAAATGAAATGGCTTGGTATTTATAGGTAAAATTTTACCTCTATCAAATCATCTACCAAATCCATTATTAATTGCTCCACTAATTGCTCCACCAAATCCATTATTAATTTATCCACTAATCTCTTATTATGTTTGGTGATGATTTGATAATTTTTATTATTTATTTATTAATTTATTTTTTTCTTTGAAAATGATTGAAAGTGACTTTAATAATTGCACACAACACACTTCTGGATGGTTCATCAATTTCGGGCATGAAATCTTAAGAATTCGAATTTATTTTGTGTTTCAAAGCTGTAGATCTGTGAGTCTTCTTTAATCTGGAACTTGAATCAGCTCAATCCGATATCGGAGTAAAAAGTTATGCCCAAATTACGACAGATGCACAAAATTGGAATTTCCAAAACTGCACTTCGTTAAAACGCCCTTTCAAGATTCCAATCTCCAAAATTAATATGTCAAATCCAATTTTTACCCTTATTTGACCCATATTTCGTCCTAAATGATTTCATTAAGTCCCAATGTTATTTTATCTGCAAAATAAACTAAAAAATATCAAAACGTTCATCAAACCCGAGAAACTAAACAAAATATTAAGTAAAAGGGGCGGTAAATATTGATATATTTTCCGCTCATCAAGAGAATAACGGCATAGTTCTCATATATTTGGGTATTGGATACTCATGCAAGTGTAATAGAAGGTTGTGTTTACCGATGGTACGGAAACAGCTTCGCTCTGGATAGACCCCTCAGAATTCCATTGGTAGTATGACTATGTGTCTATGGAAGTCCGAATCAGGGTAGGTGTATTTGGTCTTAACCTGAGACTTGCACCGCTAATACTTGCGACAATCAATATACTTTGATTTTGGTCGTCCATGGCTTTAACAGGTTTTGTGTACGCCTCTTCTAGGTATATTGAGAATCGTAGTGTATTGGGTGTGATGTCAAGATGGAAGTATCACTCCAGTCATATGGAGATGATGGTGACGTAGGATATGGAACTGGTACTCTTGTATGCTGCAACTATCAGGATAATATGACTAGGTCATGTTTATCCGATTATAGAGACTAGTTACCAGAGATCCGATATGTGCTTCGTACGGGGCAGACACAATTCCAGCCTCAGGCCTAGCATGTGACATCCGATACTGGATCGCAATACGCAATACTATATATACTACACCTTATATAGATTACATATTCCTTTAAGAATATTTCTGGAGAATTGGGTAGGCACGGTGCTTTGCTAGAAGCCAACCATGTCTTGTAAATCGGTAAAAACGTAGTACTAGGTACGTACCTGTTCGGATAGTACGACGACCGAATTTACTGCCAACATATCCAAGGTTCTCATGGGTCACTTCCCGAAGATTCACCGATGACGTATGACTCAGACATAATTAATCTAGGATTAATTATAAAAGAGAGAAAATTAATCTAGGATTAATTACGAAGAAATATTATCTGGGATAAAATTCTATTTAAAGAGAGAGAACGATTAATTTGGAATTAATCGATAAAATAATATATTCTCTATATTTTAACGAATTAGATTTCGACGCGGAATTAAAATTAGATTTTAATTCGGGCGAACGAGTTAATTTAGAATTAATTCGCTAGCGACGTGAATAGTAATTTGCTAGGCATAATTATTTAATTAAATTTGATTTAATTACGTCGCAATGGAAAATTTGTTAATTCGAAATTAGCGAACCCAAGCCCGAGAGTGTTTGCGGGCCCACTCGGATTTCGAATCAAGTAGGGCCCACAGTCACATCACGCGTCACATCATTAGTCATTCTTGTGATAGAAGTCACATCAACTTTGAGTAATGTGATGGATGTCACTTTTGTGAGTGATGTGAGTTGTTAGAAGGCTTTAATGCCTTGTACCTTTTTTGAATTTGGTAATTGATTTTTTGTACTTGATTTTTGAAATCAAAATAGACAACACACAACTCATTTTTTCTTCTCTCCCTCTCCCTCCAACTCACGGCCAAGGGCCATTTTTCTCTCTTTTGTCTTTCTCCTTTCCCGAGAACAACAAGAAGCTTAGGAAAGATTTTTGGCAAATTTTTCTAGAGTGCTAGCACACTAAGGGGTCTTACAAAGGTGATAGGGAAACCCATTCATGAGCATGAAATCACACTTAAAGCTTGGAGCTTGGAGCACACAAATGGGGCTTGACCGAAACACATGGAGACCAAAGAGAGGAGCTTGGCCGAGAGCTTCAATGGTGGAAGAAAGTTTTTTGTGTTTCATCGTATCGCAAATCCGATCAAAGTGAGTATTTCCGCAAATTTACTTTGTTGTATTCGCATATTTCATTCGCTTAAATGATCTTGGTTTGACCTAGAAAACCCAACAATGGTATCAGAGCCTTGTTTAAGCATGAAATTGATTTTGGGTAAAATTGATTTGAGCATGAATTGATGAAATTGTTTGATTGAGTATGCTTAATGATGATAACTTAGAGTTATGCATGATCAATTTGATGAAAATTGAATTGGATTAATTTTTCCCCAATATTTTGGCTTGGCCGAAAGTTGATGATGCCCTAAAGTCATGGTGATTTTTGTTTTTTGATCATTGGATGAATTGAAAGACTTGGGATAAATTGATTTAGGATTTAATTGGATTAAAATCGAAATCAGATTTAAAAATCCCCAAATTGCCGTGAGCTATTAGCATGGAAATGAATTGATTTTTTGATTCAATAATGTTGGACATGTGTTGATGTTGAAAGCATGATTAATTAGTGTAATTGGTATTTTGGAAATGTTAATTTGACTAATTAATTATGGCTAATACACTTGAATTAATTAAATTGTGATATTGGGAATATTGAAATTTAATTAGTTGGGTAAATTTGGAATTGAGCTAATAAAGTTGTATTTGGTCTTAATGGGCTTGGTTGGGCCAAGTTTGGTTTAGGTTAATTGGTTGGGTCCAATTGGGCCCAAAACCATATTCATAAAGTCCAAATATAATTAAATGAGCCTTTAACAATTTAATTGGGCCTAATGGGCTTAAATTGATTTTTGGCAAAGGGTGATTCCTTATTGGGCTTTGGTTGCCAAAGTCCATGCCTTATAAATTAATGAAAGCCCATTGGACTTTAATTAAATTGACATTGGATGTTAATTGGGCTTTGAGACCCGTAAAGATTGGATTTAGAATCTAAGTCGCAAATGCTCATTAATAAAGTGTTAATTATTAATTGGAATTAAATAAAGAATAGTATTGAATACAAATTAAATTGGATTTAATATTGTAGTTTAATATAATTCTAGAATTCGTACTTTGAGTACTTATTCTTAAATGAGTCGGACTCGTGCAAATCAAATCGTTGTTTGAACATTGGATGGTCATTAATTTCAGATTAATTAATTGGATTAGATTGATTGATAACATGCTTTGTGTGAATACATGGATGTGATGTATGAATAATATATATCGGATGGATATTAGATGGGTGAGGGCAATTTTGGAAATTGTTGTAATAAATTTTGAATTTATTAAATTGGACCTGCGTGTCCAGCCTATTACCTCTTGATTCTTTGTATTTCTCTTCTCACCTATTCCCCTCAATGTAAATGAGGTTTCCTTAGAAGTGTTATGTAATTGGGTAGAAGTAAGATTTGTGCTAGCGGGAGAGAGGAAATGGAGAGATTTGTTCTAGAAACAAGTTGTTTTAAATATCCATCTGCATATCATTATAATATTATTACGCGCCTTATTTTGTTTTTAGAATGCATGTTTAAGGGTGTATGATGAGACCTTAACAAAGATAATTAATTGGTTGCCAATTACGCGAAAAACCCTCAACAAATATTAAGTGTTTTTCCTTCCATTGAATGATTCATTCTCAAGATCCAAGATTGGTGTAGGCATTGCATTTTTGCATATCAGCCCAATGATGAGCCTCGAATGGGGGCACTACTTTTTAGTTGCGAAGTTGCGGAAAGCGGTCGTCGGAAGGGAAGGGTCAAGAATTGACATTTTTATTGGATTTGGTTCGCTTGTTCAAGCTTCGGGTTCGCTCTCGTTCGGTCTCAATTTTAATTTATCCTCGGCCCGGTTCACAAAAATACCCATTTTCCAAAACCCCACTCATGCAAATTAACAAACACCAAATAAAAAAAAAAAAAACCCTAACCTCACCCATGCCTCACGCCCATCACAACCCATCTCTCACCCATCCACAATCAACCATTATTCCCCTGCAACACCCAGACCCTATTCATGCTAACCACCCTCCATGCCATAACCCATACGTCTCTCTCACTTCAAAAAACATAAAAAACCCTTAGCCTCTCTCTCACGGGTGGTGGCTCTCCTCCATCATTCCACGGCTCCATCTAAAAAAACTCATCATCATCTCTGATCATCTTCACGCCATGGAGACCACTTCACTGCACTTCATGATTCGGCCATGACACACCATATTATCAACGAACACAGCCCCCACACGTCCTTCACTATCCAACACCCACTGATCTTCACGCATGAACAAACAGCCCTTGGCCATTATTAATATCTCTTATTCGGCCTTCATCACAGCACTTGGATCATCATCACTCAAATCATCAGCATATTCACGTATCTCCCTATCTTCACGCCTTCACAGAACCCATACACAGAGCCCAGCTCACGTCCACAGCTAGCCACACAACCTACTGCCTCACTTCAGCCCCTGGGATCATCTCGATAATAGCCTCCATCCGGCCCCTAAACTCACGCACAAAGCATCTTGAATTCAGATCTCTCACGCTAACACGCACAAAGGCCCCTCCACCGAACTGAAACACTCACGTCCAGCCCTCAACAACGCTACCAGACCTTCAGCTGTGAACCCCCTGAACAGACCATTCAAAAGCCACCTAACCAGCCTCTGTCAATGCCAAAAATCCTTTTCATCAGCCCTTAAGTATCGATGCCCATTCAGCAAGCCTTCAAAAGCCAAGAAACCCTCACGCACTGCAGCTCAACGCACTGCACACAAGCACCCCCCCTAAACAGCGAACGAACTACCCCATGCATGCGTGAAGTTGAGACAGGAAATGGGCAGTTTGCGTGAAGGTTTGATGGATAAAGGAGCGGCAGTGTGAGATAGTCTTTGTTGTTGTGGGAACAGGCTTGTTACGTGTCCATGGGGGAGTTGTTACGTGAGGGTAATATTGTGAATAGGTGGTTATTGTGTGTAGGGGGCAATGTATGTTTACGTGAAGTGTGTGTGCATGGCCTGAGTGTGGCTGCAGTGCGTGGCTACGTGTGTGCAATTCGTGAGCAGTGTGCGTTGAAGATGATGAAGGAGGGCTTGAGTGGGGCTGCTACGTGGGTAGAATCGAGAGGCCATTAGGGTTTACTTATTTGATTCCACCAAGAGATGGTAGAGAAGAGTGATGAGAGTTAGCTTCAGTTAGGGCTCCCTTTTTTTGTTGTTGAGAGATGAGAGTGCCGAGAGATGTGAGGGCAGTTAGGGAGTGGTTAGTGCATGAATGCTAAGCGGGTTGAAGGGTTTATGTCTTTGCCGAGAGTTAGAAGGAGTGAATAAAAGGTTAGACCTGACGAACATCGCGTGTGAAAACAGTGAGTAAATAGAGAAAACGGCGAGCGGAAATAACAAGTGAAACAGAGAAAATAGCGGGCGGAAACCGCGAGAGCAAACCCAAGAAAACAGCGAAAATAGTGAACAGTGAAAACAGCGGACCATTGAAAACAGAGAAAACAGTGAACCTGTGAAAATAGTAGAAACAGCGGACCAGTGAAAATAGCAAAACGATATCCCTTCCGGCACCGTGGAACGCACTCCCGGAAAGCGACTTAAAAGGTATGACCTGAGGGCACCCTTTTATTTATTATCCTTTATTTTTAGTCATTTTATTGTTTTATTTCGCATGATTATTATGAATTGGTGCATGATGTGATTTCTGGGTGAACGGAATATGTGTTCTCTCTTGTGGTATATCGGATGGAAACCCGGACGTAAATTCCGTAGTCGAATCCGAATGGACGGTATTGCGGTTTGCACTCGGGATACAATGCCACGTTTCACTTGAGAGACACACGTATTTCGTTTCATCCAAGCCTTGTATTTGAGCATGATTAGGTTGTTAGTATGTTATTTCCCTATGTATGTTATAGTTATTTACTTCGCAATAGGAGTTTTATCTATGTTTGTTTAGGTTGTTGTTTAGTTTTCATGTTTGATAATGTAACATGTTCGTTGTGTGATATTGTATGTTTACCTTTATGAACGTGAATTAGATCTAGGTTAATCTCAGACATGTATGTTGTGTAGACTTGGTTAAATTATTGTACAAATCCGCTCATTACAAGTGGCATAAGTAAGGGACCATTCCGAACCCAACGGTTTGAGGTCTTCCCTTGCGAGGGGTGAGTGCGGCCTTCCTTAAATCATTTTTCCCGATTCACACGGGGGTGGCGACTCCATTTTATTCTCCGGTTTAGTCCCCCGCGGGCTACTCCGTACTCCCAACCAGGCCGCAAGCCCGGAACAGCGTCGCCCATTTTCTGTGTCCTACAATTGGCACTGGTTTGTTGGCCAAAGTCAAGACCTTTGTCCATCGCGGATGTGTTTGAATCATGAAGGCTTTGTTCCATATCGCATGTCTTGTCCAAGTTGTGATTTTTTGGCCAAAGACAAGATCACTTCTTGTCCATCGACATCGATTACGAAGCTTTCCAAGGTCAATAGGTCCCGCTTAACTGGAATCATTAAGTTTGTTGTGCCAAAGCCAATGCTTAATTGATTCAGAGGAAAAAGGTTAGGCAATATATTGGATATATTGGCATATATAAGATATATGTTTCGGACTTGGATGTCCACCTACTGGATCTAGGAATTGGATGAGATACAATTGATCTTACAGATATACCTAGTTAAATATCATACAGCTTGTTGGCCAAAGTCAAGGTTGTGTGTTATTTAACGAGATCCTAGCCCACTAGGAAACAAGGTTTCCCGAGTACTCAACAGAGGGTTAGAGGCTCGCCGAAAAATAGTGGGAGACAAATATTAAATTTGCAATTTCGTCTAGATACTTGACAATATGCGCTCATTTCAATTTTTCGTCATTATATAAATATATTAGTTGGACTAATATTTAATCGTTGTTTTAAATATAAACAGTTGGACTGTATTCAAACTACTTCAATTTATAGTTGATTATATAATTGGATTATAGTAATCAATATATTTGAATTTAACCAATCAAATTATAGTTGATTATATAGTTAGACTATAGTAATCATTATATTAATAGTACCTAAAATCGTTGATTGGATAGTTGGACTATAGCAATCAAGATAACTGAAAGATTAGCGTTTAAAACATAATCCTGGGTGAAAATGTTTTTAAACGGCTTTAATTTTCGGAATTGGGAATAAAACCTCAGGATAGTCGTGGGAACCGAGTAGTTACTTTATTTGATAAAATGACGTCTCGAGCCTAAGCCAGGAGTTGAGCAAATAGTAGAGCATAATCTTTAGAAGATTTATGTGATGATAACTTTAGTGCTCAATCCGTTATGCTTGCCGCAAATACTCCTTAATTTCTTTGTCAGAACTAAGAATTAGATTCTTATAGTATGATATTGAAATTGAATGATCTTCATAGATCTATACTTAGATCTTAGAAGTATTAATTGCAATAGAAAACTCTTGGAGAGTTAATGGCTATGCTCAAGGAGACAAAGCCAGAGTTTGCAAAAAGGCAACAAGCGGAAGATGCATCTTACTTTAACATCCCAAAATTCAAGGCTTGGCCAAACGCTTTTGCGGATGTGAAGAAAAGGGGCAAAGGCAAAATCATCATAGTCTTCTGGGAAGAAAAAGGACATATCCCAAGATGTCTGCCTAAAATGTGGCAAACGGGGTCACTGGAAGCGTGACTACAGTATGGACAAGGCAGACATGAAGGAAGTGAAAGCAGGGCAAGGCTCCGACTTCAAGTATGTTTGTCATAAACATGTTCACTATTAGTTTCAAAATTGGATTTTGATACTAAGTATTGTACATAAATATGTACCGATGTCCAGAATCTGCTGATTAGCAGGATACTGACTTCAGTTGAGATTTACCTGCGAGTCGGAAACGGGACAATAGTCGTTGTTTTAATCGTAGATACCTAAGTTTAGGAACTACCCTTCGGGTGTGTACTTAAATTAGGAAACTGTTAAAATGTACCTAGTTTGACTAGAAACATTATCTCTATATCAGAGTTTAACCCGTTGTGGGTATACCTTTATATCCTAGAACACTAAAGTGTTTTATTTTATAAAGATGATATTCAGATAAACACATTAGATGTGAATAACAGTATTTATATTTTGTATATAAATGAATCTCAAACGTATGACATGACAAACATGTTGGTTTCTATTAAGGTCCCAAGATCATAAACAAGCATGAAATAAGTGCGAATATAAATCAACGAAGTTACGGAATACTCACATCGATCGGTTGAGCGACGCTCGACGAAAAAAAATTGAAAACTGCTCACTGTGAACTGCGGCAGTGGACTGCTCCAAACTCACTATTTTGGCGTCAATGGTGGTCCTTCGTCAAGCTCCAAGCTTCGTCGAATGGTTCCCGGCTCATGGGTTGACTTCCCTATCACCTTCGCATGTCTCGTAAGTGTGCTAGTACTTGTGATTTTGCCATAAAATCCCACTCTTGCTTCCCTTCACTACTCGATTTTAAGTAAAACCAGAAGAAGAAACTGGCAGTGAGCTGCCGAGAAAGAGAGATAAGAAATCAAAGAGAGAGAAAGAGGTAATTGTTACATTAAAAAATGGTAAAAGATTTTCCATAAATCATATACACAATTTTTCCCTCCAAAAGTCAAAGCCAATAAAGGCTCCAACCACTCCCATCACTCAATCACATCAATCACAAGTTGTCAAGTCACATCACTCAAAGTGACAAGTGATTTGACAGTTGATGCGACTAATGATTTGACGCTTGATTTGACTTGCGTGCCGCACTCGAATTCGAAATGCGAATGCGCTCATAAATAATCCCGGGCTCGGGTTCGCTAATTCCAAATTAACGAATTTTCCATTGCGACATAATTAATTCTAATTTAATTAAATAATCATGCCTAGCATAATTACTATTCACGTCGCTAACGAATTAATTCTAAATTAATTCATTCGCCCGAATTAAAATCTAATTTTAATTCCGCGTCGAAATCCAATTTCGTTCAATACTGTCTCATATCATTCTCCGTCCAGGAACAAATCATAGGGACCTCCTATCATTTATATATCTAGGTGATCTAATCACAAATGATAAGAGTGCAATCTCCTTTGTCACATAGTTAATTTGTACAACAACACCATGATCTGTACAAATAGTGACCCTATGGGTCATAATTGTCCGACAAAACAAATAGCTCAAACTGAATTAATCAGATGAGACTTATTTGTGGCATTGTTGTCTGGGACACATTAACAAGACTCGTATATCCACACTTTTGAAGAGTGGGTACTAGGACGGATTTGATTCTAATCAAATGATGTCTACGAATCTAGTTTATTAGGCAAAATGCCTAAAACACATTTTACTTGGTAAAAGTGCAAGTGCCACCGATCTGTTAGCCCTCGTTCATAGTAACGTAAGTGGGCCTATATCTAGCTAGGCTAGAGGTGGATATGAACACTTTGTAACCTTTACCGATGTGGCACGTTATGGTTATGTGTTTCTTTTGAAACACAAGTCAGAAACTTTTAGAGTTTAGACACGAAGTAGACAGACAGATCGGCTAAAGTATTAAACCGTCACGGTTAGACCATGGTGGAAAATACTTAAGCAATAAGTTTCTCAATTACTTGAAAGAGTATAATATTCTTTCAATATAGACTCTTCACGGAACACCTCAATTTGACGGTGTGTCCGAACTGAGAAACTGAATTTTATTAGACATGATAAGGTTAATTAAGAGTCGTTCTGAGCTACCATTTTCCTTCTAGGGATACGCATTAAACAATGCAAAAATTATTTTGAATAAGGTTCCATAAAAATCTGTTTGACAGACTTCATATTAGATATTAACAGGAAAGAAACCGAGTTTTCTCATTCCTGAAGATTTGGGTATGCTAGGCATATGTTTGGATGATACCAAACTAGAACCCAAATCGGATAAATGCCTAATTTGTGGGTTATCCTAGGGTAACCAAAATATAGTACTTATACAACTCACAGAGAACAATGTAATTGTTGCTCGCCATGCGGTTTTCCTAAGAGGAATACCTATATGCAGTGGTAAGTGGGAGGAAAGTAAAACTCGATGAAAATTGGAGTAATACTATTCCAAGCACCGATTCCTTAACGGAACACAAACGTTCATCAAGGATGAAACTGTACCATAATCTTCGAATACACAAGAACCACACAAGTCGGAGAGAGTCAGAAAACAACCTGGAAGGTATGGGTTTCTGATCTCACCTCGTAAAGATGTCAATCTTATTGAGGAATTCGAACCGACTACGTATGAGGAAGTGATACAATGTATCGACTCCCTATTATGGAATAATGCCATGTTATCCGAAATGGATTCCATGTATACCAACCAATTTTAGACACTGGTTGATGTACCGGAAGGCATTGTGCCTATTGGTACTATATGAGTCTTCAAGGAAGACATACATGGATGGCAACATACAACATACTAAGCTAGGCTTGTAGCAAAAAAGGTATCGTTATCAACATTGTGTTGATTACGACGAAACCTTTTACCTGTTGCCATGGTTAAATCCATTTGGATAATGCTTGCTATTGCTGCATGTTTCATTTATGAAATATGGCAGCTGAACGTCAAAAACGCTTTCCTTAAACGGAAACCTTTTGGAGGATGTTTACAACATCCTGACGGTTTTGTCGTACCCAAATGAGCAAATAAGGTTTGCAAGTTAAATCAATCCATTTATGGATTGAAGCAAGCATTGCGTTCTTGGAACTATCGTTTTGATGTAATTATAATGGTATATGATTTAATTCAGAAGGAAAATGATTCTTGTGTATATAAGGAGGTTAGTGGGAGCGCACTGACAATGATTGTCCTATATAATGATGACATATCATTTCTTGGAAATGACATTCCCATAATACAATCGGTGAAAGCTTGGCTTTCATGAAAATTCTCCGTAGACTACTTGGGAGAGACAACTTTTATTCTAGGAATAAGGATCTATTGGGATAGATCTAAAAGTTGTTGACACTCTCCGAGAACTCGTAAATTGAAATATATGTACGCAACCTGGTGTCTCATATGCTTTGCGCATATGGAGTCACAATCAGGCCAATCCAAATGATAGTCACTGGATTGATGTTAAGAACATCCTTAAGTATCTTAGATGATCTAAGGATGCTTTCTTAAGCTATGGAGAAGGAGAACTTGAAGTGACTGGGTTCACCGTTGCAAGTTTCCTTAAGTATCTTAGATGATCTAAGGATGCTTTCTTAAGCTATGGAGAAGGAGAACTTGAAGTGACTGGTTCACCGTTACAAAAAACGACTATAAGTCGTAATAAAGGTGCTATATATAGTTTGAATAACGGAACAGTGAGCTGGAAATCTTCCAAGCAAGATACTGTTGCCGAATAAACAACAAAAGTGGAATATTGTTGCAGCTGAGGCAGCAATAAAAGCACTTTGGATCTTAATAATCCTAATTAGATTAGGAATAGTTCTGTTAGCTGCTGAGCTAAGCTACAGCACATGCTAAAGAATTAATGGTCTCATCAACGATCCAAGTATGCACTTTAACTATTCATCTGATTCGTTCGGATCATATATCGTGGTGATGTGATGATCGAATAAATCGCATCAGATAATAACTTTGCAAATCCGCTGACGAAAGCCGTTTCTCAACAGAAGTTTGAGCGAACCGTACATAGTTCAAGTGTACGACACTTGAGTGATTGGCTATAGGCCAAGTGGGAGATTGTTGGACAATTATGACCCATAACATCACTATTTGTACAGAACATTGTGTTGTTGTACAAATTAACTATGTGACAAAGGAAATTGCTCTTTTATCATTTGTAATTGGATTACCGGGATATATAAATAATAAAAGTCAATATGATTAGTTCCAGATTAATAAGATATGAGACAATATTAATCCACTAAGGTTTAATCATTGAAACATCCCTAGTCGTAGTATTATCGAGATTGGACATCGATAATACGGAATAGACTAGTATTGAACTTGTGCGTGTTATGGGAGCATAACGACATAGTTCTCAAATATTTAGGTATTGGATACTCATGCAAGTGTAATAGGAGGTTGTGTTTACCGATGGTACGGAAACAGCTTCACTCTGGATAGACCCCTCAGAATTCCATTGGTAGTATGACTATGTGTCTATGGAAGTCCGAATCAGGGTAGGTGTATTTGGTATTAACCTGAGACTTGCATCGCTAATACTTTTGAAAATCAATATACTTTGGTTTTGGTCGTCCAGGGCTTTAACAGGTTATGTGTACGCCTCTTCTGGGTATATTGAGAATCGTAGTGTATTGGGTGTGATGTCAAGATGGATGTATCACTCCAATCATATGGAGATGATGGTGACGTAGGATATGAAACTGGTACTTTTGTATGCTGCAGCTATCAAGATAATATGACTAGGTCATGTTTATCCGATTATAGAGACTAGTTACCCAAGATTTGATATGTGCTTCGTACGGGGCAGACATAATTCCAGCCCAGGCCTAACATGTGACATCCGATACTGGATCGCAATACGCAATACTATGTATACTACGCCTGATATAGATTACATATTCCTTTAAGAATATTTCTGGAGAATTGGGTAGGCACGGTGCTTTGCTAGAAGCCAACCATGTCTTGTAAATCGGTAAAAACGTAGTATTAGGTACGTACGTGTTCGGATAGTACGACGACCGAATTTACTGCCAACATATCCAGGGATCTCATGGGTCGCTTCCCGAAGATTCACCGATGACGTATGACTCGGACATAATTAATCTATGATTAATTATAAAAGAGAGAAAATTAATCTAGGATTAATTACGGAGAAATTTTATCTGGGATAAAATTCTAATAAAGAGAGAGAACGATTAATTTGGAATTAATCGATAAAATAATATATTCAATATATTAAATGAAATTAGATTTCGACGCGTAATTAAAATTAGATTTTAATTCGGGCGAATGAGTTATTTTGAATTAATTCGCTAGCGACGTGAATAGTAATTTTGCTAGGCATAATTATTTAATTAAATTTGATTTAATTACGTCGCAACGGAAAATTCGTTAATTCAGAATTAGCGAACCCGAGCCCGGGTGTGTTTGCGGGCCCACTTGGATTTCGAATCAAGTAGGGCCCACAAGTCACATCACGCGTCACATCATTAGTCATTCTTGTGATAGAAGTCACATCAACTTTGAGTGATGTGATGGATGTCACTTTTGTGAGTGATGTGAGTTGTTGGAAGGCTTTAATGCCTTGTACCTTTTTTGAATTTGGTAATTGATTTTTTTTATTTGATTTTTGAAATCAAAATAGACAACAGACAACTTATTTTTCTTCTCTCCCTCTCCCTCCAACTCACGACCAAGGGCCATTTTTCTCTTTTTTGTTTTTCTCCTTTGCCGAGAACAACAAGAAGCTTAGGAAAGAATTTTGGCAAATTTTTCAAGAGTGCTAGCACACTAAGGGGTCTTACAAAGGTGATAGGGAAACCCATTCATGAGCATGGAATCACACTTAAAGCTTGGAGCTTGGAGCACACAAATGGGGCTTGACCGAAACACATGGAGACCAAAGAGAGGAGGTTGGCCGAGAGCTTCAATGGTGAAGAAATTTTTTGTGTTTCATCGCATCTTAAATCAGATCAAAGTGAGTATTTCCGCAACTTTACTTTGTTGTATTCACACATTTCATTCGCTTAAATGATCTTAGTTTGACCTAGAAAACCCAACAGAAGGGATTGCTTCCAGTGTCACATGGCGTCTCTATATCTAAGGACATGTGTCCTAAAACTCAAGATGAGAGAGATGCAATGAATCGGATCCCGTTCGCTTAAGCAGTCGGATCAATCATGTATGCCATGAAATATACGCGACCTGATGTCTCATATGCTTTGAGCATCTATAGTCACAATTAGACCGATCCAGGTGATAGTCACTGGATTGATGTTAAGAACATCCTTAAGTTTCTTAGAGGAACTAAGGATGCCTTCTTAGTTTATGGGAAATGAGAACTTGAGGTGACTGGGTTCACCGTTGCAAGTTTCCAAACCGATAAAGACAATTATAAGTCGCAATAAGGGTATAAATTTTGTTTGAACAACAGAACAGTGAACTGGAAATCTTCCAAGCAAGATACTGTTGTCGATTCAACAACAAAAGCGGAATACATTACTGCGGCTGAGGCAGCAAAAGAAGCATTTTGGATCTATAAAATTCCTAATTGGATTAGGAGTAGTTCTGTTAGCAGCTGAGCTGGGCTACAACGCTGGCTAAGGAATTATGGTCTCATCAATGATCCAAGTATGTACTTCGATGGTTTCATCTGATCCATGAGATCATACATCGTGGCGATGTCAAGATCAAAAGATCGTTACAGATGATAACCTTGCATATCCGCTGGCGAAAGCGATATCTCAGCATAAACATGAGCAACCCGTATATAGTTCAAGTGTTGGACACTTGAATGATTGGCTATAGGCCAAATGGGAGATTGTTGGAAAATTATGACCCATAGCATCATTATTTGTAAAAGACATGGTGTCTTTGTATAAATTAACTATGTGACAAAGGAAATTGCTCTTTTATCATTTTGTAATTGGATTACTTGGATATATAAATGATAAAAGTCCATATGATTAGTACCAGATTAATAAGATATGAGACAATATTAATCCATGAAAGGTTTAATCATTAAATATCCATAGTCGTAGTATTATCGAGACCGGACATCGATAATACAGAATAGACTAGTATTACACTTGTGCGTGTTATGGAATCTTAACGGCATAATTATCATATATTTAAGTATTGGATATTTATGCAAGTGTGGTAGGAGGTTCTGTTAGCCGTTGGACCGGGAACAACTTCGATCTGGATAGACCCATCGAAGTCCCATTGGTAGTATGACTATGTATCTATGGGAATCCGAATCAGGGTAGGTATATGTGGTCTTAACCTGAGACTTACATCGCTAATACTTGCGACAATCAGTACGCTTAGTTTTGGTCGTTCGGAGCTTTAACAGGTTCTGTGTACACCTCTTTTGGGTTTACTGAGAATCGTAGTGTATTGGGGGTGATGTCAATATGGAAGTATCACTTCAGTCATATGGAGATGATGATCTGATGAGTGGTAATTATATCACTATTTTCCACTCATTTAACTTAATATTTTGTATAATTTCTTGAGTTTTGTGAATATTTTGATGTGTTTTGTGTTATTTTGTAGATAAATAAAATTCCAGGACTCTCTGGAGGTGATTTGGGGCAAAAATAGTGAAAAACTAACAAAAGGGCATTTTCATAATTTTGTGCGTCGCGAAGCCTAACATGCGCCGCTCCATGCTAACGTGCGCCAGGTCCACATGTCATAATCTAAGAAGTTTAACTTTGCTAATGTGTCACCATCACAACCGATATGCTAACGTGCGCCGTGCCACGTGTCATCATCCTACAATGCCGACAATCGCCATCGCCACGTGTCACCACGTGTCACTCCACGTGTCAGCCACGTCATCGTCCACATCACTAGTTGACCGAGTCAACGTGCCACGTCACCACCCCGTCATCATCAGCCAATCACAGCGTGCCATGTGTCATCATTCTATGGTGCCGACAATCATTATCACCACGTCAACGCCATGTCATCGCCACATCAGCATAATCATTGAGTTGCCAGCCGCCTTGCCACGTGTCACCTTATCCATAATGCCACGTGGCAGATAAGAATCTGAAGCCGACGAGCAAGAAGCTCACACGTCGCGCGTCGCGACGCGTGAGTCCTACCGGGGTCTATAAATAGAGCTCGAGGTTTCAATTTTAGATGTACCTTCCTCTCTGAATTCTCTGATGTAAATAGGGAGTTTTCTATCTAGTTTCTTTTAATTTCAGTTTTGTAATTAAATTTTAATTACGTTCTGTAATAGTAATAGTAATTTATTTTCTTTACTTTTACAGTTTTTACTATTCAACAATGAGGAGATAACTTCCCCCTGCTAGGGTGAAAGGTAATTCTTTTACTATTGCTATTTAGATTAATCTCCCTTAAATATAATATATTCACTATTTAAAATTTGACTTAATAAGGATAATGCTATATTGGTCGGTTGATAATTCATTTTAAACTGGTTTAAATCTGACTAAGCAAGGATATCGCCAGATTGGTCGGTTGGTAATTAAATTTTCTTACCGCCTATATGGCAGGTTTATTTTGGTTCCCCTTTTATGGCTGGTTGGACTTAATTTGACTTAATCAGGTTACCGCCTATATGGCTGGTTGTTAAAATAATCACAAGTTAATATATTATATTAAGGGAGATATCGAAATAGTAAATAGTAAAAGTTGATCCTTTTACCTTAGCATTTTATTTTATTGTAATTTACTTTTCAGCTTTTACTTTACCGCAATTACTTTTCAGCATTTTTACTTTATTCTTTTACTTTTACGTTTTTACTAGCCATAGTTATGTGTCGTAACTAAGTTAGTTATCTGGGGTTGTGATGAATTCTAATATCACCGGTTTATAAGAGGTTATTTTATAGTTTGGGTAATTTAAAGTCTTAAGCTTGATGCGTCTTGTTAATTGGCCACTAATAAGATTGATCTGGTAAATCTAAAATAAACTTGACAAAGGAATTTTAGGTTTCAGCCTTAGACTTAATAGCCCACGATCTTCCTTGAGGATAGATAACCCTTTAATAGATTTCCTTACAGGATAGACATATACCTGTCGGGCAGGGGTAGCCTTAATTGGAACTTAAACTTAATGAATCCAGGTAATTTGGTTGACATAGACATATGGTTCAATTGGGTTATACTGGGTATTTACGTCTGACCATCGACAAAGGCTTTCGCATAATTTAGTATCCCATGTTAGTAAACCGATATATTACACAAACATGAAATAACCACTTAATCTTTTAAAAGATATTGGAAAGATTCACAACCCTAGATAGTTTCCTAATATTGAATTTTCTTAAACCTACTTTCGTGTAATTTTATTTACTTGTATTTAAATTTAAAATCACCACCATTTCAAATCAATCAATCAACCTTTCTAGATACTAGTAATCATTTGACCTCATAAAATTAATAGATTAGGTATTAAGTCCTCGTGGGATCGATACTTTTTATACTACTTGAACGATACGTGCGCTTGCGTTATACGCGTGTGATTACGCACCGGTCAAGTTTTTGGCGCCGTTGCCGGGGACTTATTTATCTTTTACTATTAGTTTAGGGGTTAGATACGTTACTTGTATCTAATTTCTTTTTACTTATTGTTTTTGTTTTCTTGTGTTTCAGGTTCCCAAACACTACATGAGACGAACCAGAAGCTTTGAGCTCTGACCGCTCAACCCAGAAATTGAAAGTACCATCAGACAGTTGAGAAAGGAAATGTGAGAGGGCCAAGAAGCTTTAGTCAACATGGAACCTGAACCTCTGGAAGTTGCACCACCAATACCCATTCGAGACATAACCATTCTGGTGGTCGACGGCTTCATTTCATGTATTGTACTTCCTCCTTTACCAGCAAATGTGTTGACATCAAAACATGCATTCATATGATTCAACAGTCAGTGCAGTTTGGGGGGAAAGCAACTGAAGATCCTAATACCCACATCAGTAACTTTTTGGAAGTTTGCGGTACTTTCAATTACAACCGAGAAGCCGAAGAAGTAATGAGACTGCGGGTTTTTCCATACTCCTTGAAGGACAGAGCTAAAGCTTGGCTACATTCACTACCAGCAGGTTCCATCACAACTTGGAACACTTTAGCCACTAAATTTCTTACAAAGTACTTTCCACCAGCTAGAACTGGAAAGCTGAGGAATGACATCACATCATTTGTACAAAAAGACTCGGAAACTCTCTACGAAGCTTGGGAAAGGTACAAAGATTTACTCCGGAAATGTCCTCACCATGAGATTCCAAAATGACTTCAAGTCCAAACTTTCTATAATGGACTTTCTGGACTGATGAGAACCACAATCGATGCTGCTGCTGGAGGAGCTTTAATGGCAAAATGAGAAGATCAAGCCTGGGACCTAATCGAAGAAATGACCAACAATAATTCCTTGTGGCCAACAGAAAGGAGCATGATCCAAATAATTACAGGAATTTATGAAAGTGGAGCCAATACAGCAGTCAACGACAAGTTGGATCAGATATTACAATTCATGGAGACCCTTACCACTGGATCCACAAGTTCACCATATAGAGGAGCACCAGAACCAAACCAACTTGAAGAGACGATGAATTATGTCAACAATTTCAACAGACAGGGGAACAATCCATATTCCAACACCTACAACCCAGGGTTTAGGAATCATCCCAATTTTTCATGGAGCAACAATTCAGGGCAAAAGAACAATCCACCACCTGGATTCCAGCAACAGAACGAAGGCCAGGAATAGGCAAATGAACCAGGAATAACAGAAGTGCTGGCTCAGTTAAAAAAATACAATGCTATGTTTCAGAGTCAATCTGCTTCCATCAAAGCACTGGAGAATCAAATCAGACAACTGGCCAATGCTCATAGTTACAGACCGCTAGGTAATCTTCTCAGCAACACAGAATAAAATCCAAGGAACCGAGGGAATGAGCAATGTCAAGCCATCACCTTGAAAAGCAATACTGAGATCAACAAAGATGTTGGAATCAAGGCAACAATTGAGGAAGTTTCAAAAGATGCAGTTCCACAGATGAAGGAAAAAAAAGCAAAGGAAAAAGAAAAAGATCATATCATTCCACCTCCACATTTTCCACATCGACTTCAGAAAAACAAACTGGACAAGCAGTTTGCTCGATTCCTAGAGGTGTTCAAAAAGCTACACATCAACATTCCATTTGCAGAAGCCTTGGAAGAAATGCCCAGCTATGTAAAATTCATGAAATACATTCTTTCACGAAAACGGAGATTGGGAGACTATGAGACAGTGGCATTGACGGAAGAATGCAGTGCCATCATTCAAAGGAAACTTCCCCCAAAGTTGAAAGATCCTGGCAGTTTCACAGTCCCATGTAACATTGGAGAACAATATATCGGTAAGGCTTTATGTGACTTAGGTGCTAGTGTTAACTTGATGCCTTTTTCTATTTAAAGGAAATTGCAAATTGGAGAAGCAGTGCCTACCCAGTCTCTTTGCAACTTGCTGATCGAACGCTCGCATTTCAAAGAGGTGTTGTTGAAGATGTGCTGGTCAAAGTCGACAAACTCATTCTCCCAGTAGATTTCATTATCCTTGACATGGAAGAAGACAAAGATGTACCTATCATCCTTGGGAGACCATTCTTGGCGACATGACGAACTGTGATTGATGTACAAAAAGGAGAACTAACTATGAAAGTTCAGGACCAAGAAGTTACTTTCAATGTTTTCAAAGCCATGAAATTCCCGAGCGATGAAATAGAAGAAGAATGTTTCATAATTGATGTTGCTGATAGTATCATTCAGGATACTGATACAACTGCCACGGACAAACTTGAAGCTTGCATCACCAACATGACTGTCAGTGAGCTAGATGCTGAAATCCTGGAATGTATCAACTACCTTGACAAACCATTCCGATTCAAATCAACACCACAAATGGAAAGCCTGGAACTACCAAATAAAGATCGAATCAAGCCTTCGATTGAAGAACCACCACATCCGGAGCTGAAGTTACTACCGAGCCAT
>SKCR01053365.1:0-45313 GCA_019454045.1 Zanthoxylum bungeanum | reverse complement strand
ATTATGCCTAGCATTACGGATCCGATCTCATTGTACCATGATACTAGCAGAGCCATACCACAGGCTAAGGATTCGAGAGCGCATTCAAAGTTTAAACACATAGAAATGAAATATCACGTGATTAGAGAAATCATTGAACGAAAAGATGTAGTGGTATTGAAGGTTAAAGGACAAAAAAACATAGCAGACCCGCTTACTAAGGCCTTACTTCCTAAGTTATTCTATAAACATATGGAGGAGATGGGACTTTGGTACCATTAGGATTGGCACTAAGCAAGTGGAAGTTTGTTTGAGTTGGTGCTTGGAGTGCCAATCCGAACAATGTATTATACTTATGTTTTAATATTTATTAAGAAAATAACTACATTTTCGCTTCAACCCTGTTAATGGTAATTTATGTCATAATGTATATTAGATTGATATATAAATATAATGAAAATGACATCGACCTTAGAATAATCATGTAGTAACACTGGATACTGGGTGGTCCGACATTGAGATATTATTACTATTATAAACTATTCTTAAAGAAAAATATTCCTAGTTATTGGTTTTGGAATACAGTCACATTTTTATAACCAATAAGACTAGCACATATCGTATATTGGAATTGGAATTAAAATAGTTAACCCGATGTACCATGAATAATGGAAGCTCATATAGATATGTGGGTATTCGGTGGAGCGAATACTAAATGACTCACAAGTAATTCATAATAGTTGGAAGTACACACCACTGTCAATAAGAATCTTCTCGAGTCGAGTAGTATATGTGATCCTTTGACTATATGATGGCGTTGATTTTGTGTGTGATCCTCCATACTTTGATGCCATATATGTCAGATATATTTCATGGTCTAACCGCTAGATGTTCGTTGAGTGTGGACTGATGCACTCGTTAATCAAATGAGTATCAAGATAGGATCTGTCGATCCATATGTGTACCATAAAAGGTTTAGGTATCCATGTGTGTAAGCCAGGATTCTTAAGACTTTGGCCAAAGCCGATCACCTAGGGTGGATCGCATGTATCAGAAATAGTATTCTGATTAATTATAAAGAATCATGGACATGTCAACATGAGATGTGCACCTCGGAAACTTGACAGTGTAATCTATGTTTCCTAAGCACAACTCGGATAGCCTACGACAGAAGGATTTTTAAACATATGTGATAACCTCGACTTGTATAGTTCAAAAAGGTCGTTCGTGTTCTTCACGAATTTAGAGATGGTCGAATTACATACATATAAGCTAGGCTTATATGACGAACGTGTCTGGACTTAGAGAGTCCCACAATATGAAGTGTACTCATTGAGCACTTGGGTTAGGGGTGGGCAAAAAAACCGACCGAACCGAACCAAACCGCAAATCGAACCAAACCGGACCGAATTTACGGTTTTTTTTTCTAACGGTTCGGTTTGCGTTTCGGATTGGCCCACCCCAAACGGTTTACGGTTCGGTTCAGGAGCTAATCCGAACCGCACCAGTTAAACCGAACCGAACCGTTATAATAATAAAAAATAATATATTTTTATAAAAAAAATTTATATTTTTCTTTTAATTTTATTCTATGTTTTCTTTTTTATTCTTATATTTTTTATTAATATATTTATTTGTTAATATTTTTATTCTTAAATTTTTTATTTTATGGTAGCATCATTATTCTTGAAAGTAAGATGTTGAATTTGTCTCTTAATTAGAATGATAGTAGCATCATTATTCAAGGTAATTTTTAAAAAATACAAGAATTAATTGTGCCTCATTTTTCAATCCTTAATTGAGTGCATGTGTTCTTTGGAGTCACAGCTTACACCCTAGCACTTCATACTATTTGTTGGATAGACTATTTTTTTTTAATATTCACTTAAGTGGATGAAAATTTGTTTTAAATATAATAATCCGTAAACCGCTGGTTTAAAAAATTTTCAATCCGAACTAAACCGTTATTTAATGGTTTGGTTTGAGAGGTAAAAAATCTGAACCGTAAAATATGGTTTGGTTCGGTTTTTAGCAAAAACCGAACCAAATCGAACCGCGCCCACCCCTAACTTGGGTAGCCGATAATGTTCGATAATAAATTATATTTGATATTATAATTATCAATTAAAATAATTTTGTGTTATTGGTTAACATTATTATTTACTTTGACCTAATTGAATTAATTGGATTAATCCTAAATCACACAAGGTCTTTATTGTAATTTCATAAATATCTCTACCATTGGATGATATTTTGGTAATTACAAATATGTAATAATATGTGTATTTGGCTTGATTTAATTGGATTAAATCAAAGTGGTAAACAATGAACTAATCCATTTCTTAAACTTTGTCTAGATTTAATTAGATTGAGTCAAAGTGGTACACAAAGGTGATTAGTCTTGCTAAATTATACATATTTGGATAAATTGGACTAAGCCCACCAAAAATTTGATTAGAACTTTTATTAATTAAAAATTGGCTAATTTTTGCTATAAAAGGCAAGCTTCAGCAAGTTTTTGATTAAGCTAGTGCTTAAGAAAGTTAAGCTTGTGAAAGCTAAAACAAGAAATATTAAGAAATATTAGCCTAAGTAAAAGAAGTATTCGGATAAGTTTTGGAAGTTTTTTACAACATTTCAACGAGGAAAAATCAAGATTGGATCTTGGAATCAAGCTTATTAGCATTGGAATCAAGATTGAATCGTGGAGTCAAGCTTGCTAACTTTGGAAGTTCTCTACAATATTTCAACAATGAGAAGAAGATTGGATCTTGAAATCAAGCTTGCTAGGTAAGTTCGATCTTCTCTAAAGCTATGTTTTCATTAGTGAGTTTTTATTAGTGAACCATATAGTGTGTATATAATATTGGATACATAATAACATAGCTTTAAGTTGAAATAAGGCTAATGGATTGTGTATGGATGCTTTGGAAGCTTAAATACACTATGCTTCAAAATTTTTATATTGGACATAGACATAAAATTAGAGGTTTGAACTCTAGATAATAGCTTGGAGCTATGACTACCATTCTAGAATCACTTGACCACCTTTGAGTGACCTAGAATTGTTTATGAGTCATTTCATTATGGGATTCTATTTTGGTTTGAGTTTTGATTCAAAGAAATATATATATATATATATATATATATTATATATATTTAGGATATATATGTTTGTTATAAAACATGTATTGAATTTGGGTTTTGAAATTAAAATTTGTTTGGGTGATTTCAAAAGTTTTTAAGGTTTTTATAAATTAAAACAAAAATATTGAATGGGCGAAATTCATGAGAGCACTGTGTTGTAGCACAGGAAGCTGCGCAACAACAAGCTGTACGGCAAGCTGCTGCCAGCATACTGCTTGCGCACATGTGTTTGTTTGGCTCGGCCAACGCTCGCCCTCTCCGGTTCTATCCCGATTTTTTTTTCAGACTCCAATTTAACCCCGATTTTTCCCCAAAACACTCATAATAGGATATGGTATTTCATTAAAATATTTAAAAATACACCCACGCTTAATTACCATGGGTTAGATTCATTTCCGTTGCACGGGGCACCGATCCAACCCTATGGATCCCACATCCACCCCAACAACTAGATCTCTCATCTAGTTGTTAAAACATTATTGAATGACTGCTTTGTTATACTATATCAGAACTTGTAAATTTTGATTAGTTACTTGTTCTTTATAAATAGTTGTTACATATTTAATGCAACTAGTAGTGTCTTTGTGTAGAGATAAACATTAAGAAAAATATATGCGGTATTGTAAATAACCTAGAACAATTATTTATGGGATTTTATCACTTAAGTATTAAATCCTTATCCCGTATGATAAATGATGGTCTGATATGAGATCACACCATCAATTTAATGAATATTGCATTCAGGGACTGTGACCAAATTTTATTTAACCGATGATTATCATTGGACCACTGATTTATTTAACTGATACATTGGATGTATTTAGTTTAATGAATTAAATTACTCTATATAGTTTTCTTTACTTCATAACTTAGTTAATGAAGTTGTCATGACTTAGTTACGTTTTTTTAATGAAACATTGATTGAATACTTTGACCAGTTAAAGAGTTTCAATATGAAGCTTGAAAACTGTATTTTTTAAAATTCATCGCAGGTATTTGAATTGTTTAAATATGTTTGGTACGATCAAATAAATGAATTTATGAGCAATTAATTCTAAGATTATTTAATAAAAGAATATGATTCTTACTTAAGATTATTCTTCTATGATTCCATTGTGATGGAATAGATGAGTGGGAGGAGTCGAATCCTATATATTTTGATTCGCTATATATTAAGTATTACCAAATTATTTTTAATATTATTGGGGTTACGCTTTAGTAACACCAATTCATCTTTTTGATTTAGGTTCCAATAATTTCTTTAGTTACATATCTGATATGTATAAGTAGAAATTCCAATATTTAAATATTTAATATTTGAATCTTAAGACGTAAATGGTTTGAGCAGTGGAAGAGAAGTGAGCCAATTAAATGTTTGACTTTTATAGTTTGACAATGGGAGAGGTTATTCTCGAGAATCTGCTGTAGATTCTAAGGAAACTTCTCTCTGGTCGCATTGAAGGAACAATTAGGATCTGTTGGTTAATGCTAATACTAGACTATATATTTTAGCTAGGAATACAAAATGGCATTCTTAAATGGTTTTTTTGGCGAAAAGATCCATTGGAATTCCTTTGTTTAAAGAGTTTCATTATGGAATGGTGTTAGAGTTGTTTGGCGTTGTTTAAACTAGGGGTTTAGCAAAACCAGTTCCGGTTCCGCATGGAACCGGAACCTACCCGGAAAAATTCGGTTCCGCACTAAGTGGAACCGGAACCTACCCAATTAAACAGGGTACCCTATTATTCGGTTCCAATCTGGTTCCGGTCCGGTTCCGAAATACCCTATTTTAAAATATTTTAATGAAAACTACATTCCAATACGAGTTCGTAGGAAAAAACGGGGACCAAATCGGAGTGCGGAAGCTCAAGAACGAAAAAAATGAAGTTTTTTTAATTGATATTGCATTTTTGTGATTAAAAAAAGGTATAAAGAGGAAGTGAGCAAATTTCTTTATCATTGTTACTTCAAAAAGTCACCTTTCTTTACTGGTAAGCTCCTCAAAGCTTTTGGATCATATTTGGTTTTGGCTTTCTGGTTAATTCTGTTTTTCAGCTTTTTGTATTTTGTATCAGATAATTAAGTTGTTAGCTTATCAGTTCAAAATGGTATGTGGAGTTAGCTCTTTCTCATATTCACACGTTACTTTTCATTTTTCAAAGTGATTTTGGTTTTATTTTAGTAATCAAATATTGAGAATTCTTTATATTTACATTTGTTAAATATGTTTTTTTAGAAAAACAAAATTTAGCTTCTTGACTCTCTGTTTATTATATTTGCTTGCCTTAGCTAAATGAGTGGTATATTCATTCTATCTGTACCTTTTCATGGGTTTCTAAGGCAGTATCAAATATTACTTTGGTGTGGAATTCATTTATCAACTTGTCAATTCTTATTGTATCCTTATTTTATTTTTTGAACTGTGATTCGTCTTAGATGTATTCAGCTTTAGGACTCTACTTTCTGGTTCATCAAACAAGCAGCACTCTCTATCAATTCTCTGCAGTTTCATTACTTGTTTTTTCCAAAAAAAAAAAAAAATAGTTATTATCTGCTCTTTCAGTTGCTTCAGCAAACCGGTTCCATGGTCCGGTTCCGGTTCCGATCATTTTGGAACCGGAACCTACCCGGATAAAATCGGTTCCTTCATTTTTGGAACCGGAACCTACCCGATTACAACCGGTTCCGGTTCCAAACCCGAAAAACCGGTTCGGTTTCAACCGGTTCCGGGTAGACCCGGAACCGTTGCTCACCCCTAGTTTAAACAGTCTTATATGATGACATCATATAAGGTATCTCCATTCTCATGTCACCATATGAACGAACCCTGATCAAAGTCTTCATACAATATGGAATGGACCACATTGTAGATAAACCACAAACAAATTTCCCGTATATGTTTGCGCTCAATAGACTATTTAGGATTACTAATTTCAGACTTAAATTAACATGTGTATAACACTTATACTTTTTTTTTTGGAAAAGGTTACATCACTTATACACTAAGTCTGAAAGTACATTTAGTATCCAATGACATACATGATAATTTATAATATGCGACTTTAAAATCAACAATTTGATAAATGAAATCTACATCGTTAATTACTTAAAATTAAATTTTAATTACATATCACATTATGCTCTCGGCATATATCCCAACACCTACTGTCTGAGCCAGCTACATTCATTGCTGGCTTGGGTCGTCCCGAGGGTTCGTTCGAGAGTATTTACGTAAAGGAATGTAACACTCATGTAATCACGATGAATACTAAGTTATGAATGGCATAATATATGATATAAATCATGTTCAAGCATGTATGGAATCACGAAATTATGTTTCGGACATTCGATAAATTCTTCATAGTTCCGATACAGAAATTATTTTAAGATTCAATACAAACACCCCTTAGTATTCGGGTCGTAACATTTTCATACAATCTCCAATTTTTATAAATTTTATATCGTCGGAAAGGTAAGTGTGAGACCTATAACTTTCGCGTTGGATATATTTTCAAATTCAAATCAGAAATAAGTCAAAACTTGAGATTTCTGCGGCAGCTATAGTAAATTTTAAGAATAATCTAGATTTGAGTGATGTGGCACCATCTCAACCACTCATTTTATTACACAAAAATCAACCTTGCCTATATAAATGAAAATATTCACTTATCTCCTCCAAAGGCAAAAACATGAGCTAGGGCAAAAGGGCTTTCAAAATTATCCTTCTTCCTCATGCAAGCTTTGATGAAAAATTGATGATTCTCAAGTTCCAAACACACAAAAGTAAGCTTCTAACTATTTTTCTCCCATTAATTTTCAATTTTGAGCAAAGAAATCGAAGCTCCAAATCCTCACCATGCATGCCATCGAGTTGGAGTTTGCTTAATTGGTGTTGAAATCATTATTAGCATGCATTTTGAGAAGTGTCTTGATGGTTTTAGCATGAAATAAAGCTTTTGTGTAAAAATATGTTGGAAAAAATATTCTTGAGATTTGATGATATTAGATAATAGTTGAGTTTAGGTTAAGGATATGAGATGAGTTTTGATATATGTTGAAAATGGATAATAGTGTGGAGAATTACTTTGAGCATTGTCATATTGAAGAGTCATGCTTGGGCCTGAAACCAGTCAAGCACGTGACGCCAATGGACCATCATCGTGACGCGTAGCAAGAAGATGGCATCTACTTCAGTTCAATCGTGGGGGCGTCGCGACGCCCATTGGCCAGTGTCACAATACGGATAACAGAGGAAGCTCACTGCCTTATTCTGTTTGGTGTACATCGTGACGCCAATGGACCAGCATCGTGACATGTAGTAAGAAGATGGCATGTGTTTCAGTTCAGTCGTGGGGCCGTCGCGATGCTGATAGGTCAGCATCGCAATGCGAATAATAGAGGAAGCTCACTGCCTTGTTCTGTTAGGTGGACATCGCGACGCTCAAAACGTATTACCGCAACGCATGTGGGAGTCGCGATGCCTAACTTTTACGTCCCGACCTGGAAGCAGAGGATGCTCACTGGTTCGGTTGCATGTGTGAGCATTGCGACGCCCAAGGGACATCGTCATAATGCGTGACCATAATTCCCCAGAACTAGTATTAGTTCATTCTAGTTTCACCCTAGCATGTTAGAGGCCACGCTAAAGGTCTCGTATCAGCTCGCATAAATATATTACATCAAGACACAAGCATGAAATGCCATGTAGTGATAGCAATTGTTTGAATTAAGAAATCTCACAACCTACATTCTAATCAAGTTTATCAGTTATAGATCATCACAAGAACCGTAATTTCCTTCGGTAAAGTGAGTAAGGCCAGCCAGATTCCAAATATGTGAGTGGACTCTTTTTCTTTTCAAGTTGTTATTTACCTATTTGTTTTGACGTGAGACTTAATTTTAAGTGTTTTAGGGCATTAGCCATGATGATTTACAGTTATTTCATAAATGAAAAAGGTTATGAAAAACCCACCTAAGTATGTAACTTGACTCAGATATGGAATAGACGAATATAGATATCGTGTACACATGCAGTTTAGGACTAGGGATGACAAATGCCCCTAGATCCCAGATTCAGAGTCTGAAGGGTAGCAATATGCACCACCGGCTCTAGATTTGTGGCTTGGGGGACGGCGAGATATAACGCCCCAAGATCACCAGATATTTGCGAATGAGGGGAGGGCCCCAAGTGCTAGATTTTGCGTATGGAGGGATGGCGAGACATAACGCCCCTCATGCGCCAGATATTCAGATATATATTTCTCAGATACAGATTTTTCAGATATAGATTTTTCAGAAATAGATTTTCATAAATGGATTTCCAAAATCAGATTCTTTTTTTTTTTTTGAAAAGATAAATTTTAAGAAAGAGCTTTCCAAAAAGATTTCCAGAATAGTTTTGTAGAAAGAGATGTGTTTTCAGATAAAAAAAGAGATTTCAGAAAAGATTGTTTTTCTGGGAGGATTTTCAATTTTTAGAACCATGAATTTTCAGAAAGAATCAGTTTTCATTTTTAATTGTCCAATCACTAGATCGTTGAAACGATTTAACTCCCCCCACTCCAAGTTTCTTGTTTTACAGGTTACTCAGAGGATGATCCGGGAGGATGAATACTGATGGTAGTCACTAGGGTGTTGAGTCCACCAGGTCGAGTTAGAGATGTAGTAAAATCACGGTTTAAGAACGGTCATGTATCATGTATTTTGTATAGTTGAGATTGTGTGTGTGTAGTAAGTTAAAGTAACCTTGTTAAAGACACAAATGTATTGTTGTGTATTCACAGTTATGATTGTTAGAGGTACATTGTATGTTATTGAATTGGGCAAAGGTCTATATGCATGAGTCTGTATTTGTGACGAATTAGTAGTGATGTACATAGTTAGTGAGTAATAGGTTCAGGGGGATATAACGACTTATTCTCTGCCAGTAGCATCTCCTGGAGGGGGATGTTACAAAGATTGTATCAAAGCATGGTCTAGGGAGTCAGTGACTGCAGCAGGTAGAGTGATGGGGTCTCGTATACGAGTATGTCCAGGATACTAGTATGCGAGGCAATACCTCTTATGTATCTAATATGCGAGTATGTTCCCAAGCCCTATAGACAGGTTAGTAAGAATTTCCAAAGCTAGTTGAATTTTTCCTTCTAATGAAAGTAACCATGATCCATATTCTAACTAAGAATCCTTCCGTAGTTATGTCGATTCACTAGCAAAATGGTTCAAGACAAGTTACGAAAATAGATAGTAAAGTTCTAAGAATATCTACTTAAGAGAGTAGAAGAGAAAGAGAAAGCTAAAAGAAAAGTACGATGTACAGATGCTCAGAGTAACCAGAAGCAATTAGAGGTAGAGATACAGAAACAGATAGATTAGGAAATATCAGAACCTATAGTAGTAAAGAGAATATAATAAGCCTAAGCAAGAGAAAAATGTCAAGCAG
This sequence comes from Zanthoxylum bungeanum, assembly GCA_019454045.1. Classification (NCBI taxonomy): domain Eukaryota; kingdom Viridiplantae; phylum Streptophyta; class Magnoliopsida; order Sapindales; family Rutaceae; genus Zanthoxylum; species Zanthoxylum bungeanum. The sequence goes on along the minus strand of SKCR01053365.1, from coordinate 35,748 downwards.
ACCTAAGTAAGGTTCATTCCCTTCACGTAAGATTCCTTCCTTCCTACTAAGACTCCTTCCCTCAATAGAAAATTCCTTCAAGTAGACCCAATAGCCTTAAGTACCTCTTATAGCTAGCAAGTTCCCCGAGTAACGAAGGATAGTCAGAAAGATAAAAGAAGCAAGAAATCAGGATTAGACGTGGGAGTTCCAATAGACAAGAAATTTATAAAAGGATGAAGAGATCTTAGATACCCAAACCCAGACCCGTAAGTAAATAAATGAATGTCATAAGCAGAGATGATTAGTTACTTTACCCCAAGAAACCCGACATAGATACGACCCTCAGCTACCCAGATTCTCATCCCTGAGTAATACCGGTTGAAGAAATTGTCCTGAATGAGTCTATCTCATACCTATCTTACATGAGAAATACACTCTCTCAGGACTTAGAGTACTAGAACGAAGACAATGATATCCATCGAGATGAAAAGCTTGTCCCAACCTTTATCAATATAGATAAAGATAACTGTAATGAAGCCCGATGAGAGTTTATCCTAAGACAGAAACAGAAGACATTGAAAGATAGATCACCTAGAAAAGGTCCAAGGAAATTTTTGAAGTTAGAAAGAAAAGAACCTAATATAGCTCAAGAATCTAGGCAAGCCAGCATGAGGCTTACAGTACTAGTAAAAGTCCACATAATAAACCAAACGTAGTAGAATCTATATATCAGACCAATACTAGTTGAAATTCGTGAAAGATTAAAAGGTCAGACTTATGAGATTGGAAATACTCAAGAGTTAACAAGAGTGCTACTACGAACTGCAATGTTAAATGGCATAGCTGTAGCCTATAACAAGAGTAGAGAGCAGAAGTCAAGAAAGAAGCCTATAACAATGGACCAGTATTAGCCTCAGCAGCACAATTAGAGTCAAGAGATAGGGAATGGAGATATTAAAGAGAGATGCAGAAAGTTTCAAAGAAGTTCAGTACGTATAGTAACATAGATAATATAGCTTGAAGAGTGAAATGATAATGGAGACCTCTGAATAGGAGATAAAAGTTGTGGAACCCTAAGACATGGAGTAGTCCACCCAAGTCCCGACTGAACAAATGACAACTCTTCCTTCCAGTAGCCCCGACTCGCGTAAGTATATAGACACCTAACTATACCATCACCGAGCTTAAGTAAATAATAGAAATGCGTATTCACATATCTCTATGGAATGCATGTACTCACCCCTCAACTTAGAGCTCGGTAAGGAGAAGAACCAATAAAGAAAAGTATTTGACAGAATAAACGGATCACGAGACCGCTAGATGGTCAAACCAATAAGTTCAATGGAACATATATAAGAATCATGAGATGGCAATATTCTATATGAGATAGAATAGTTTGAAGTCACAGTAAGTCAAGTCAAATCTAGAAGTCATCGTAGAACTCGAAGCCCTTAAGGGAGTAAAGGCTCAAAAGAGTGAAGGAACCAGAGAGAGCGATTCTCAGGAATATAGTATATGACTTATAAAGAGCCTCATTATACTGGGATGAAAGAACTAGTATGAAAATATCACCTTAACCAAAAGTTTTAGTAGAGATGCCCTAATCGATCAAAGTTGATGGAGTTCCCAGGGGAGTAAAGACGTAAAGAGTTCAAGGAACTGAGATAAAGAGGAAATCTAAGTAATAGGGTAAACTTCGTAAGAAGGAATAACAAATGGATTATAGTAGGACTTTGAAAGAGAGTGACCCTTAAGAAGGTTCCCATTAAAAAGTAGTAACATCAATAAATGGAAAATAATCAAGAGTATAGTTGAAGGAGATAATTTAGATAGTACATAGTAGAAGTACCTTAGTGTGTGAGCCAACACATGTAAACATGGGAGTCCTAGGCTTATAGATGAGCAGAACATGCAAATACAACACAGGTAACTAGTGAGATCACCACAATCGGAAAGGCTTCAAGACCAAACCCCACCCTCCCAACCCTCGTTATGCAACAGCAGCAAAGATAGACCTCGATGATTGCCTAAAGATACTCTCAGAAATAAGTGAATGTGTAGTGGAAGAATACCGAAACATAAAACTTTCATACTTAGTACAAAAGCAGAATAAAAGAGGAAGATAACTATAAGTAAAAGATTAAGGAAAAAAAATTGTCTAGATGGAGCGATGAAGAGATAAAGTAGTAGTCAAGCAACGACGGGAATACAAATTAACTAGTTTTAGACATAACTGGGGATATGTAAAAGAAGATATCCTTCAGATAAGGAGACAGAGACATGGACTACAGAAGTTCTAGGCATAAATTAGAGCAAGAATGAAGACACAAATGACAGCAAGTAAAATATTTGGAGGTGGAACTATCGACATAAGACAAAAATAAAAAACACTAGATAAATAATGACATGGGTGCATAAGTGCTAAGATAGACACTTTTAATGGTTAAGTTTAGTAGTACTACGAAACAGCACGCTTTCTCAGCATCGAAATAAGACTGAAAATTCCATCCGATAGAAAACGGAAGAAAGATAGCGAGTATAACCCATAAGTTCCCATGTAATTTACCTTGTTAAGAAACAAGGCAAAGTACGACCTGAAACGGATCTATTGAGATATAACATGGAGACGACCAAAGAAACTAGGTATACAGATATTGTTGAGATGGAGACAACACCTGACATAATAAGACTGGAAATAACTTAAAATATGATATTCTTGAGTGCAATCAAGCAAAAAGAACAAGCCAATGTAAAGAATAGTTAACCATATTAATAATAGCAACAATTTAAAGATACAAAAGAGTGTAAACACTAACCAGAATCGAATTACCAGCGTCGCTGAGTATGAGACGCATCGATAAAGAACAGTAATAAGCCAAAAGTACATGAAGAATTTGACCTTGAGCTGCGAGATCCTAAGCCCCAGAGATAGATAAAAGATACGAGAATATGAAGGTTAAAACTAATAGTAGTTGAAACTTAACAAGAAAAATAGAGTGTTCAATAGATAAACTATGAGAATAAGTGTTTAACTCAGATTTAGTAGGTGGAGCTAAGGAAGTATCAAGTACGATCAATTTAATAGCAACATAGATTATCCTTATATATACTATTACCCCAGAGTTAAGGCGGAACATGAAGAGACCTAGCTATAGGAGACACAAGCCTCCTTAGAGACGTGTGAGGACTATCTGCAAAGAATTTAGATGCATATTCAGTAAGATCACATGACATCAGTACGATGGGGTAAAAATATACTTGTTAGTGATTAGGTTGATATAAATTTCCCATATAGATCAAATGCTGTTATTGAGGACTAATAATACAATTGAAGTAATTGTGAGCACGACCATATTAGCACAAGTACATCAAATTGGTCAGGACCTTACTGTAGAACAAAAATAGATACATTCTATGAATGATAAGTTTCATAAAGGATTTAAACCTCTATGTAAACATGATACGGACTTAGTTCCCACACTAAAGGGTTGCTAAAGGAACTTCCAAAGATTAAATGTTCATCTATAATAGTCAAATAGAGAGTACCAGAATAAGAGACTCTCAGAAGTCATAATACTGAGTTATTGAGCAGAAAAACAAAAATGAAGTTAAGAAATATAAGAGGAGACTCAGATGTCCTCAACCCAGGATGAACCAGTGAATTAAACCTCAGAAGGGATTCGAGGACGAATTCTATTTAACGGGGGAGAATTTGTAACACCCTGGTAATATCGATGACAACTAAGTTATGGATTGCATAAAACATGATATAAATAATGTTCAAGCATATATACTCACAAAATTAATTTTCGGACATTCGATAAATTCTTCGTAGTTCCGATACGAAAATTATTCTCAGATTTAATATAGACATCCCTTAGTATTCAAGCCGCAACATTTTTCATACGATCTCCTATTTTTATGAATTGTATATCTTTGGAAAGCTAAGATCGATACCTATAACTTCCGTGTTGGACATATTTCCAAATTCGAATCAGAATTAAGTCAAAAATTGAGATTTCAGCGGTAGCTACAGTAAATTTCGAGAATAACCTAGATTTTAGTGATGTGGCATCATCTCAACCACTCATTCTATTACGCAAAAATCAGCCATTACATATATAAATGACAATATTCACTCATCTCTTCCAAAGGCAAAAACGTGAGCTAGGGCAAAAGGGCTTTCAAAATTTTCCTTTTTCCTAGTGCAAGATTTGATGAAAGAGTGATGATTCTCAAGTTCCAAACACACAAAAGTAAGCTTCTAACTCTATTTCTCTCATTAATTTTCAGTTTTGAGCAAAGAAATCAAAGCTCCAAATCCGCACAATGTGTGCCCTAGGGTTGGAATTTTCTTAATTGGTATTGAAAGCATTATTAGCATACATTTTGAGAAGTGTCTTGATGGTTTTAGCATGAAATAAAGCATTTATGTGTATAAATGAGTTGGGAAAATACTCTTTGAGATTTGATGATATTATATAATACTTGAGTTTGGATTAACGATATGAGATGAGTTTTGATATATGTTGAAGTTGGCTAATGGTGCGAGGAATTACTTTGAGCATTGTTATATTGAAGAGTCATGCTTGGGCCTAAAACCAGTCGAGTGTCGCGACCCCAATGGACCAGCGTCGCAACGCGTAGTAAGAAGATAGCCTCTACTTCTGTTTGATCGTGGGGGCGTCGCAACGTCGATATGCCGACATCACAACGCGAATAATAGAGGAAACTCGCTACCTTGTTCTGTTTGGTGGACATCACAATGCTAATGGAGACGCGTAGTGACATGATCCAGGCCGACAACAAAGCAAAAGACCCATTACAAGTACTAGAAGGGCCAATTACGAGACAGATGACCAAAAGACTCAGAGAAGCAATGGCAAGTTCAGAGTTTTATGGCCGATTGCAACAAACAAATAGAGACGCATGTGGGCTTCAATAGAGAGGGCCCAAAGCCACTTCACTTGGCCCAAATCAGCTTCAAAGGCCTTTGAAGACTTGATGACATGATCCAGGCAGACAACAAACCAAATGACGCATTACAAGTACCAGAAGGGCCAATTACGAGGCAGATGACCAAAAGACTCAGAGAAGCAATGGCGGGATTAGTTCAGAGTTTTATGGCCGGCTGCAACCAACAAATAGAGGGGCATGTGGGCTTCGATGGAAAGGGCCCAAAGCCATTTCACTTGGCCCAAATCAGTTTAGAATAAAGCTTTTTAGGCTTTTAAAGACTTAAAGACTTGATATTTGTGTAATTTCGTTTTTAGGGGCATTATTGTCTTTATGCCTTTAGGGTTTCTTTTTGTAACAATATTTAAGCTTACTTTCTTCTTCATTTGAGGCAACCAACGAATTGTAAACTCAAAAAGCTTAAAGCTTTGGCTATGGCCGAATTATTGTAAGGGAGGGATTCCCCTTTTCAAGTTTGAATCGACTTATCTAAGTTTTGGCAAACTTAGTGGCGTCTCCATTGCTAGCAAAACACTACAAGGATTCATCTTAAAGGTTCTCAAGGGCAAGTTCTTTGTGGGTCTTCTTTGTGGCCTTGGAAAGGTTTTGTTTCTACAAAAATCATATTCGCGGTTCTTGGGGTTCTGTCCGTTGCTTGGGGTTTGCTTGGATTTCGAATCCAAGTGGGTTTCTTGTCACTTGAAGACTTTGGTATTTTTGTAATTTAGCCTTTAGGGGCATTGTTGTCTTTATGCCTTTAGGGTTTCTCTTTGTAACACTATTTAAGCTTTCTTTCTTTTTCATTTGGAGAAGAATCAACGAAATTTGTAAAACTCAAAAGCTTAAAGCTTTGGCTATGAACGAATTCTTGTAAGGGAGGGATTCCCCTTTTTCAAGTTTGAATCGTCTTATCTAAGTTTCGCAAACTTAGTGGCGTCTCCATTGCTAGCAAAACACTACAAGGATTCATCTTAAAGGTTCTCAAGGGCAAGTTCTTTGTGGGTCTTCTTTGTGGCCTTGGAAGGTTTTGTTCCTACAAAATCAAATTTGCGGTTCTTAGTGTTCTGTCTGTTGCTTGGGGTTTGCTTGGATTTCGAATCCAAGTGGGTTTCTTTTCATTTGGTATCTAGAGCTCAGGGTTCCAAGCTCTGATTTTTCCTATCTTTTCTTTTTGTTTGATTCTGTTTTTATTTTCGTTCTTTGTTATTTTCGTTTCAGTTATTGTTGGATCTTGTTTCTGTTTTCATTTTGTTTATTTATGGATCTGATTTTGTTGTGTTTTGCATATCAGTTTATCTTTTATCATTTTCCAGTTCTGGGTTTTTGTTTTGTTCTTCATATCAGTTCGTCATATACTTTTTATTATTTAACATATGTTGAAGAAATAAGCATGTTCTTTGGCGGCTGTGTGATTTGTTTCTAAAACCCTAGTGAAGTCTAAAATCAGACCCTGAAACTTAGCCTTTGAATTCAGACCCTGAAATCAGACTCTAAAATCAGACTCTAAAAACTTAGCCTTTGAAATCAGACTCTGAATTCAGACCCTGAAACTCAACCTCTGAAATCAGACTCTATAAACTTAGCCTTTGAAATCTGACTCTGAAATCAGACCCTGAAACTTAGTCTCTGAAATCAGACCCTGAAGATTAGCCTCTGAAAATCAGACTCTGAAATCAGACCCTGAAAAGTAACCTCTGAAATCAGACCCTGACTAGTAGCCTCTGAAATTAGACCCTGAAAATTAACCTCTGAAATCAGCACTGACCAATAACCTCTGAAATCAGACACTGACAAGTAGCCTCTGAAATCAGACCCTGACCAAAAGCATCTGAAATCAGACCCTGAAAATCAGCCTCTGAAATCAGAATCTAAATCAACCTCTGAAATCAGAACCTTAATCAGCTACTGAAATCAGAACCTTAAACAGCTTATGAAGTTATAAAAAAAAGGGACTTGAGTGATAATGATCACTTGAGCAGAAAAAAAATTAATAATTAAAAAAAAAAAGTGAAAATTTTTGGTTGAATTTAGTTTGTTCTATATTATCATTTGGGTGTCCGTGAAGGGTATTCCATCAAAATTTCTATAGAGGTGCCAAATTTACTCCCGAATTTGCATACGACCGTGAATTTGCATGCTTATTTTTTTCCATTGTGCTAATTGTTTACTTCTTTTTTCTAATTACTCTAGCTTAAGTATTATTGATTGAGTCTTCGTCATTGCTATTCCTGTTCACATTTTGTTTCCGCCTGCCCTATATATATATTATTGGGTCCGTTGTGTTTCATGCTAGCTTGAGGACTACACTTGGTTTTGTATTCTTGGATTGAGTGTGATTCACATTTGAATTGAGGAAGAACTCAATAGTGGTAAAAGGCAGTGATTGTGAGCACATTATCGGGTAAAAGCCAATAGAGTGAAAACACGAGTGTAGTGATATCATTCGAGTATAAACACGTGAGATTGTGAGGATTTACATATTTGTTTTACTTTCTTGTTATTTCTAATCTGTTTGCTTAGTGTTGAGAAGGCAGGTCTAACCACTGATGAAAAGCTTGAGGCTTTGGATATGAAATTTACAGATATGATGGAGAACATGAATATTGCTTTGGAGAGATTGACCAAGAGTGTAGAGAGTATTCAAACTGGTAGCGGTCCCAGAGCACCACTAGCCCAACATATACCACCACCTCATAATGTGCCACCTCGATGTGTACCACCACAGTATGTACCACCAGATGAAGAGGAAGCTGAAAATGAGTTTGATGATTCTGATGGTCTTGATGATGTGGAGGAGAGATTTCAGCCTGGGCATGATAGGAGGCCTAATAGGAGGTTTGATAGGAGGAATGATATGAGGGATAGACGATTTGATGATAGAGGTGCATTTGATGCCAGGAGATGGGATTATGATAGGAGGGGATATGGTAGACGAGGAGATGTTGATGGTGATCTAGGTAGCATCAAGACCAAGATACCAACATTCCACGGCAAGAATGATCCTGAAGCTTATTTAGAATGGGAAAGGAAAATAGAATTGATTTTCAACTGTCATCACTACTCAGACGAGAAGAAGATCAATCTGGCAGCGATTGAGTTTACCGATTATGCTATGATTTGGTGGGATCAACTTGTCTCTACTCGGAGTAGAAATTATGAGAGCTCGGTTCAGACATGGGCAGAACTTAGAGGTCTCATGAGAAAGAGATTTATACCCAGCCATTACTATAGGGAATTGTATCAGAAATTACAACATATGTATCAGGGGACCAAAAGTGTTGAGGACTATTACATAGAGATGGAAGTTGCCATGATCAGGGCAAATGTAGTTGAGGATGCAAAAGCTACTATGGCACAGTTTCTAGGGGCTTGAATAGAGAGATTGCAAACATGGTGGAGTTGCATCACTATGTTGATTTGGAGGATATGCTTCACATGGCTATCAAGGTAGAAAGGCAACTCAAGAAAAGGTCAACATCCAGATTTGGTACTCAGGCTACTTCTGCATGGAAGGGAAAATGGGTTCCGAATGAGAAGCGAGATGGAGGCTTTGACAAGCCTAGAGGCGAGTTCAGTGGAGGCTTTAATAAGCCTAGGGCTGAACCTAGTGCCAAGGGTAAAGAGGCTGCAGAACCGAGCAAAACTAGACCAAAACCTGAGGGTGCAGCTGCTAGAAATAAGGATGTCAAGTGTTTGGGCATGGGACACTATGCTTCACAATGTCCCAATAGGTGTACCTTAGTAATTGATAAAAAGAGTGGAGAGGTGTACTCTACCGATAGTGAGGTCGAGGAGGAGATGCCAGAGTTGGAGGATGCTAGTGACCATGAGGGAGCTGCATACCCGCTGAATAACTTATCCTTAGTTGTCAAGCGTGCTTTGAGTGCACATGTTGTAGAGGATGAAAGTGTACATCAGAGGGAGAACATATTCCATATTAGGTGCCGTGTGAATGGAAATGGATGTAGTATGATCATAGATGGGGGCAGTTGTACTAATGTTGCTAGCACAGCTTTGATTGAGCGATTAGGGTTGAGTTTCTTGAGCACCCGAAGCCTTACAAGTTGTAGTGGTTATATGATTGTGGGGAAATAAGTGTGACAAAGCAGGTATTGTTGAGCTTTACCATTGGGCCATACACAGATGATGTCCTATGTGATATGATACCGATGCATGCTGGACATATTCTTTTGGGAAGACCGTGGCAGTTTGAGAAGAAGGTTATTCATGATGGGTTCAAGAACAAGTACTCTTTTCAGCATAAGGGAAAACCCATTACATTATACCCACTTACACCTGCACAAGTCCATGAAGATCAGGTTAAGTTGCAACTTGAACGTGACAAAGAAAGAGCGAAGGTAAACACCACCTTGGGTGAGACTAGTGAGAGTGGTGTATCTGGTGAGAAAAATAAGGCCAAGGCCGTGGGAGTTCCCAAGGGGAGTGTGAGTGAATGTGATGGGGGAAACAAAAGGGAGAGTTAAAAATAGTTTCTACATGGGTGAGGGTGAAGCGAGGAAATGGTTCAAGGCTAGCAAGCTCATGCTATTGTTAGTCTATAAGGAGCCTCATTTTTATTTTACTAACACTGACCCTTTTCTTCCCATTTGCTTCATGTGTCTATTTTATCTCTTTTGTAGGATTACAGTGACGTACTGACAGAGGACATACCTAGTGGGCTTCCACCCATTAGAGGTATTGAACACCAGATAGACTTCATACCTGGAGCAGTCATTCCTAACAGACCGGCTTATAGGAGCAATCCCGATGAGACAAAGGAGCTACAAAGGCAAGTACGGGAGTTGATGGACAAGGGGTATGTAAGGGAAAGCATGAGTCCTTATGCAGTACCAGTGCTTCTAGTTCCTAAGAAAGATGGGACGTGGCGTATGTGCGTTGATTGTCGAGCTATCAACAATATTACGGTAAAGTATCGTCACCCCATTCCTAGACTAGATGACATGTTGGATGAATTGCATGGTTCCAAAATTTTTAGTAAGATTGATTTAAAGAATGGATACCATCAAATTCGTATGAGAGAGGGAGATGAGTGGAAAACTGCATTAAGACTAAGTATGGCTTGTATGAATGGTTAGTTATGCCATTTGGTATTTCAAACGCACCTAGCAAATTTATGAGATTGATGAATCATGTTATGCGTGCATTTTTAGGTAAGTTTGTTGTGGTTTATTTTGATGACATCTTAGTTTACAGTAAAACAGTAGATGAGCATGTTATGAATTTGAAGCATGTTCTTGATGTGTTAAGGCAAGAAAAACTGTATGCTAACTTTGATAAGTGCACTTTTTGTATGGATAGAATTGTTTTCCTTGGATTTGTTGTGAGTGCAGATGGCATCGAGGTAGATTTGGAAAAGGTGAAGGCAATTCAAGATTGGCCAACACCAACAACAGTGACAGAAGTCAGAAGCTTCCATGGATTATTAGCTTCTACCGTAGATTTGTTAAAGACTTCAGGAGTATTGCAGCACCACTGACTGAAGTAGTGAAGAAGACTGTTGGCTTCAAATGGGGTGAAGAGCAGAAGCGTGCATTCCAGGATCTGAAAATGAAGTTGTGCAGTGCACCTGTCTTGGCACTACCCAACTTTGAGAAGACATTTGAGATTGAGTGTGACGCATCTGTGATAGGCATTGGAACGGTTCTTATGCAAGAAAAGCGACCAATTGCCTACTTTAGTGAGAAGCTTAATGGAGCAGTTTTGAGATACCCCACATATGACAATGAGTTGTATGCACTAGTGAGAGCCCTTGAGATTTGGCAGCATTATTGGTGGCCTCGAGAGTTTGTGATCCACACAGATCATGAATCATTGAAGCATCTGAAGGGCCAAGGTAAGATGAACAAACGACACGCAAAATGGTTAGAGTTTGTTAAGACATTTTCATATGTAATCCGCTACAAACAAGGTAAGGAAAACATTGTCGCCGATGCACTATCGCGAATGTATGCTTTACTTACTTCATTGAGTGCAAGAATGCTTGGGTTTGAATTTATTAAAGAACTTTATGCTAGTGATATTGACTTTAGTAATATCTATGCTGCATGTGCAAAGTCTGCTTTTAGTAAATTCTACCAACATGATGGGTGTATGTTTAGGGAAAATAGATTATGCATTCCTGTTTGTAGTATGCGTGAGTTGTTAGTGAGGGAAGCACATAGGGGAGGTTTAATGGGGCACTTTGGCATTGCCAAAACCTTAGGGGTATTAAGTGAACATTTTTATTGGCCTAAAATGCGGAGAGATATTGAGCGTTTGTGTGATAAATGCTTAACTTGTAAACAAGCTAAATCTAAGGTTATGCCTCATGGGTTGTATACACCATTGCCTATACCTAGTGAGCTATGGGTAGATGTATCGATGGACTTTATCTTGGGTTTACCTAGGACTAAGAAATGTAGAGATTCCATCTTTGTAGTGGTTGATAAGTTCAGTAAGATGGCACACTTTACAGCGAAAGAATTAGCAATATGCTTCTCATGCTAATAAGGGAAGAAAACGTGTGGTATTTCAGCCTAGAGATTGGGTTTGGGTACACATGCGCAAGGAGAGATTTCCTGAACAACGTAAATCTAAGCTACAACCAAAAGGGGATGGTCCATTTCAAGTCTTGGAATGGATTAATGACAACAAAGCAAAACGAGAGGGGATGGTCCATTTCAAGTCTTGGAACGGATTAACGTAAATCTAAACGTGTGGTATTTCAGCTTGGAGATTGGGTTTGTTTCTGACATAACTCCTTTTGATGCAGGTACATATTCGAGGTCGAATCATTTTCAAGAGGGAGAGGATGACATGATCCAGCCCGACAACAAAGCAAAACACCCATTACAAGTACCAGAAGGGCCAATTACGAGGCAGAGGACCAAAAGACTCAGAGAAGTAATGGCGGGATTAGTTCAGAGTTTTATGGCAGCATCAAACAAATAGAGACGCATGTGGGATTCATTAGAGAGGGCCCAAAGCCACTTCACTTGGCCCAAATCAGCTTCAAAGGCCTTTGAAGACTTGAAGACTTTGGTATTTTTGTAATTTAGCCTTTAGGGGCATTGTTGTCTTTATGCCTTTAGGGTTTCTCTTTGTAACACTATTTAAGCTTTCTTTCTTTTTCATTTGGAGAGGAATCAATGAAATTTGTAAAACTCAAAAGCTTAAAGCTTTGGCTATGGCCGAATTCTTGTAATGGAGTGATTCCCCTTTTTCAAGTTTGAATCGACTTATCTAAGTTTGGCAAACTTAGTGGCGTCTCCATTGCTAGAAAAACACTGCAAGGATTCATCTTAAAGGTTCTCAAGGGCAAGTTCTTTGTGGGTCTTCTTTGTGGCCTTGGAAGAGTTTTGTTCCTACAAAATCAAATTCGCGGTTCTTGGGGTTCTGTCCGTTGCTTGGGGTTTGCTTGGATTTCGAATCCAAGTGGGTTTCTTGTCACGTAGTAAGAAGATGGCATTTGTTTCAGTTCAGTCATGGGAGCGTCGCGACGCTGATAAGTCAGCGTCGCGATGCAGAAAACAGAAGAAGCTCACTGCCTTGTTCTGTTAGGTGGACGTCACGACACGCAGCACTTAGCACCGCGACACGTGTGGGAGTCACGATGCTCATGACGCAGAAGTAGAGGATGCTCACTAGTTCAATTGTATGTGTGAGCGTCGCGACGCCCAAGGAACAGCGTCGCGACGCGTGCCTTGAATTTCCCCAGAACTAGTATTAGTTCATTCCAGTTTCACTCTAGCATGTTAGAGGCCACCCTAAGGGTCTCGTATCAGCTCGCATACATACATTACATTATGACACAAGCATGATACACCATGTAGTGATAACAATTTTTTGAAATAAAAAATCCCAAATCCTACATTCTAATCAAGTTTATCAATTATAGATCATCATCGGAACCGCAATTTCCTTCAGGAAAGTAAGTAAGGCCAGCCAAATTCCAAATCTGTGAGTTGACTATTTTTCTTTTCAAGTTTTTATTTACTTATTTGTTTTGATGCGAGACTTACTTTTAAGTGTTTTAGGGCGTTAGCCAAGTTGATTTACAGTTATTTCATAAATGAAAAAGGTTTTGAAAAGTTTGAGATTAAGAACATTAGTTTTATTATCTTTGGAGGCATGGGGGAAAAACCCACCTCAGTATGTAACTTGACTAAGATATAAAATTGACGGATATAGATATTGTGTGCACATGCAGTTCAGCACTAGGGATGACAGATGTCCCTAGGTCCCAGATTCAGAGTCTGGAAGGTAGCCTAGATTCGCACCCCCAACTCCAGATTTGTGGCTTGGGGGACGATGAGACGTAAAGCTCCAAGACCACCAGATATTTGCTTACATAGGGACGACCCCAAACGCCAGATTTTATGTATGGGGGGACGGTGAGACGTAATGCCCCCATGCGCCAGATATTCAAATACATATTTATCAGATACATATTTTTCAGATGTAGATTTTTCAGAAACAGAATTTTAGAAATGGATTTCCTGAATTAGATTATTGTTTTTAGAAAAGATAAGTTTTAAGAAAGAGTTTTCAGAAATGATTCCAGAATAGTTTTGCAGAAAGAGATGTGTTTTCAGATAATAATGAGATTTCAGAAAAGATTGATTTTCTGGGAGGATTTTCGGTTTTTAGAACCATGAATTTTCAGAAAGAATCAGTTTTCGTTTTTAACTGTCCACTCACTAGATCGTTCAAACGATCTAACCCCCACTCCCAATTTCTTATTTTATAGGTTACTCAGAAGACGAGCTCGGGATGATGGATACTGATGGTAGTCACTGGAGTGTTGAGTCAACGAGGTCGAGTTAGAGATGCAGTACAGTCACAATTTAAGAAAGGCCATGCATCATGCATTTTGTATAGTTGAGATTGTGTGTGTGTAGTAAGCTAAAGTAACCGTGACAGAGACACAAATGTATTGTTGTGTTTTCACAGTTATGAGTGTTAGAGGTACATTGTATGTTATTGAATTGGGCAAAGGTCCTTATGCATGAGTCTGTATTTGTGACGAATTAGTAGTGATGTATATAGTCAGTGAGTAAGAGGTTCAGGGGGATATAACGACTTATTCTCTGCCAGTAGCATCTCCTGGAGGGGGATTTTACAAGGGAGATACGGAGCCACTGGCTGGAATGGGCACCTACTTGAGATGTTGAGATAGACAAAATGGTATGGTATTTTCTCTTTTATATATTTAGCTGCACTATTTTTATAGACACGGCCAGTTTGGTATGCCTCATTCCTCGTCTTCGCGGCCTGGATATTGTGCGGGAGTTGGAATGGGGTTCTATTATCTTGGCGGCCATCTATCAAGGTTTAGACTAATATTACCGTGGCGGATCTTATATCCAGGTGTAGGAGAGAAGTGGGATTTACCGCTATGCCTATGATGTCGGCGACCATTACACTGTTGGCCTCGCAGCCCATAAAGAGTACGAATAGTCCCAGGGGGAAGTAACCCGAGAATGAAATACTGGGAATGATTTAAGGCTGCACTACACCCCTCGTAAGGTTCGATCTTAAACACATTTGAGTTTGGAATGGTCTTTTACTGATACTAGTATAATACCAAGGTTCTAAAGAGGATCCTAATGTCTTATAATACATAAATCACATGAAGCAGTTTATTTTTTATATAGTAAGAAAACATCAATGAAAGTAGTAAAAGTACTAAAGGAAACTTTAACAATAATGCACAGAACAGATTCGGCTGGATATACATAGGAATTGGCAGGATATATATTATCCACTAATGTCCGATTGAACATATTTTGAGTCCGGCCAGATATATATTATCCACTAATGTCACTAATTTTGCACTAGTGTAAATTGAGTTATGTTTTAGTCGTGTATTAACTTGTAGACACTAGTGGATTAAAATATTGGATATTTTAACTAGAAAACTTAATTTTTAAAATAGTGAGTGGGAAAGGGATATATGATAATGTTGGGGTTTTGGGCAAAATACCCGGGTTATGCAGCGGAATGCGGGAAAATCAAATTTTCCCATTTCTTTAATTTTTCTTGGGTAATTAAAATAAAATTATTTATTTTAATCACTTAATACTCAAAAACAGAAATTTTAAACCTAGAAATCATAATTTCAATAAATTACCATAAAGCCCCAAAATTTTTCATTTTAATCATTTTAGTCCTACGTTGTTCAAAACAAGCTTAGGTGATTTCCAATCTCAACCAAAATAATTTTACATCAAATATACATTAAAAACAAAATTCTGAAAAATTTTCCAGATTTTTCAATAATTACGGAAATGCACCAAAATTTTACATTTTGATCATTTTAGTCATAATTTGTCAAATACATAATTAGGTGATTCCAAATCACAACCAAAATGATTTATACATGTCTAATACATGAAAATACAAATTCAAATTCAAGAAACTAATTTTCCCTAAATTGTCGAGAGGTCCCTCTATTTTCCAGGATTTGCAATTTGGTCATTTTTAGTTCAAAACATGTCAAGATCAAATCCAATCAATCCCAAATTTAATATACATCATATATATATATATATATATATATATATCAAATTACAACACATATATGTAAAGCCCCAAATTTGGAAAGGGTTATGAACCCTAATTTTATAATTTCCATAAATTACACCAAATTCAATACTTTAATTCAATCCTTACCACACCAAACAAGTCTCACCACCATGAAACAACTCAAGAACAATTCTAGGTCATTTATGAGTGGCTAAGTAACTCTAGAATGGCAACCAAATCATCTAATGACTAAAAGTGTGCTTATTAGCCATTAATAAACAAACTTTGTTCATATACATGAATACATCTTTCATTCAAGCTTCCAAACTTCATAACACAAACAAAAGAGAGTAGAGAAACAAGAAAACAACATATGTTGTGACGCGGAACTCACTTGGATGTTTAAGGCCAAGCAAACTCCTCGCAACGGATAGAACCCCAAGCACCGCGAATTTGATTTTGTAGGAAAAAAACCCTTCTAAGGCCACAAAGAACTTGTCTTTGAGAACCCTTAAGATGATTCCTTGTAGTGTTCTGCTAGCATAGAGACGCCACTAAGTTTGCCATGCCTTAGATAAGTCGATTGCATGAAATAAGGGGAATCCCTCCCTTAAGCAATTTTGGACAAAGCCAAGCTTTCAAGATGAAGCTAATTTTCGAAATTGGATGATTGATTCTTAAGAAAGAAATGTTACAATATATAGTACAATGAAGGAAACCCTAATAGGTGTGAAAATACCATAACACCCTAACTTACTAACTAATGGCTATTTAAAGACTATGTCCTTAATAGTCATTTGACAACTTAGACAACTTTCCAAGAAAGTCAAAAGTAATATAAACTTAATCAAAAACTTTGGCAAGAAATTCAATAAAGGAAAAATAACAAAATCAAAAAAATCCAACAAATGTGCCTAATAAGTCAATAAATGTGACAATTGTTCCCAAAATGTCCAAAGTTATCTCCTTGCACCAAAAGCTCCTAAATTTCGTGGCCTTCATGTAATTAGGCCCAAATTATGTGTCTCAAGCCCATTAAGTCTTGTCTTGGCCGAATTTTTTGTGTCGGACTTGATTCGTCAAAACTGCTTCTATATTGGGTTTGCGTCATTCTCATCTATTTCAATCCGGTTCTTTAGGTTTAAAAGTTTTCTTGGACATGAAGGTTGAATACAAATTAACCCACAATAAGCCCAATTGAACTCTGTCGTCGAGGACTTTCTGGAGGGTACCCTGGATCACATCATTCTCCCTCTCTTGAAATGGATTCGTCCTCTGAATCCAAACTCAGATCGTAGGTAGTTATGACAAAATCAATTGAATGATGATCTTGGAAAATAAATAAATCATACATGACCACATGCAATTGCAATGAATAAACATAAATAGTAGAGTTTGTGTTAGGTAAAAACTTCACTACCACATCCACTTCATTTTCACTCGCTTTCACGGCTTCATCATCACCCATTGCCACTATCTCAACCTTACTTGCAAATACCTCACACATGCTCAGCTTCACTATATTTTTCAACCTCAAAGCACACTACCTCACAAGTGTTTATTGCCTCAATGCTCATAGTCTCACATGTATTTCCACTCATCATGTCACTCACAACAACACACCCACAACTCTCAGTCTCATAAGTGTTTACTCCCTCAATGCTCATGGCATCACAAGCATTCTCACTCATTTTACCCTCGCTAATGATCTATCTTTCATTAAAACTCTCGGCTACTACCCCAACTTGTTGTCTTACAATCACATTTACAATAAATTCTTCAACAATATCATTACCCATGTCATTTTCTGATGGCTCCAAATAATATACTTTATCAACATTACCATGTCTCTCACTACTCGTACTTCTTTGAAAATAAATACAACATATCATCATATGATTTTTGTGGTGTTAAAGGAATGATAACAATGTCTTTCTCACCATATTTGACCTTATACCTATTCTTGTCTATATCATAAACCACTTTGTTAAATTTATACCAAGGTTTGCCCAATGATATATGTGTAGTACTCATAGGAACTACGTCACAAACTACCTCGTCAACATATTTTTCCCCAATAGCAAAACTTACCATAACTCTATAACTAACCTCAACCTCGCCAAATTCATTCATCCATATGTAAGGTCTATCCATAGGTATCAATGATAATCCCAACTTTTCCACTAGTATAGTACTAGCAAAATTAGTAGGATCCTTTCTACTGATGATCATACTACACGCTCTAGAGTTGATACGACATCTCGTATGAAAGATGAAGACCAAATTATTTTGAAAATTTCTATCCATGGTCTCAAATTCTTTTTCCATCTCAAAACACAATAAAGACTAAATAAAAAACACAAAGTAAAGATATAAAAATTCCCTCGCAACGGATAGAACCCCAATCACCGCGAATTTGATTTTGTAGGAACAAAACCCTTCCAAGGCCACAAAGAACTTGTCTGTGAGAATCCTTAAGATGATTCCTTGTAGTGTTCTGCTAACACGGAGACGCCACTAAGGTTACCACACCTTAGATAAGTCGATTGCATGAAATAAGGGGAATCCCTCCCTTAAGCAATTTTGGACAAAGCCAAGCTTTCAAGATGAAGCTAATTTTCGAAATTGGATGATTTATTCTTAAGAAAGAAATGGTACAATATATATTACAATGAAGGAAACCCTAATAGGTGTGAAAATACCATAACACCCTAACTTACTAACTAATGGCTATTTAAAGGCTATGCCCTTAATAGTCATTTAACAACCTAGTCAACTTTCCAAGAAAGTCAAAAGTAATAGAAACTTAATCAAAAACTTTGCCAAGAAATTCAATAAAGGAAAAACAACAAAATCACAAAAATCCAACAAAGGTGCCTAATAAGTCAACAAATGTGACAATTGTTCCCAAAATGTCTAAAGTTGTCTCCTTGCACCAAAAGCTCCTAAATTTCGTGGCCTTCATGTAACTAGGCCCAAATTATGTGTCTCAAGCTCATTAAATATTGTCTTGGCTGAATTTTTGGTGTCGGACTTGATTCGGCTTGATTCGTCAAAACTGCTTCTATATTGGGCTTGCGTCATTCTCATCTATTTCAATCCGGTTCTTTTGGTTTGGAAGTTTTCTTGGACTTGAAGATTGAATACAAATTAACCCACAATAAGCCCAATTGAACTCTATCGTCGAGGACTTTCTGGAGGGTACCCTGGATCATATCATGTTTTAGCCAAGAATAAAAGAAATATTTTTCTTTAAAGATAAGTTGAAATTACTTACTAATTTCCAAGATTTCTCCATTTTCTTCTTGGTTTCTTCATTTTTCCTCCCAAGTCTCTTATGTTTTTGTATTTTTTGAAAGCTTAAAATATGAAGCAAATGAAAAAGAAACCCTTATATACTTAGGGTTGCTTTGGCCGAAACCCCTAGGGGTATTTTTTTCATTTTTGCTTCAAATTTTATATTAATATAAATGTTAAAGTTACTTATTCAATTTGAACACTTCAACATTAAATAAGTTACAACAAGTGAACCAATCATATTAATCCACTCCAACCATAATCATAATAAAGATAAATGTAATAAATAATTATAATTATTTAACAATTAAATAACTAGATAATTATCTAAAATAAATATCTAAATATATATGTATTATATTTACTTTAAATATTCCATAATACATATATTTATGACATATGTCAAATAGTTTGTTTGATAAATAATTAATGTGTATTTAATAAAATCATGTATTAAATTCAATACACATTAACTAAGAAATGGCCGGATAAACCTTTAAGTATGTATCTTTTCGTTTAACTGTTAAACGATTTATAAATAATCAATATTATTTATAATAGTTGTCCTAGTGCTCTACGAGTATGTTTCATTAGTGAGACTCTCTAGATTCAGGCATATCCGTCATGAAATCCAATTTCGTGTCCATAATCTACCCACTCGTAAATTATAACGACCACGGATAAACTCACTGAATCATATAGGTCGAGGTCATCGCATACGTATAATCCCTCCGTCACAGGTATTCGGATTATCCCAGAGATAAAGATAAAAACGTCAAATCTCTATAGGTATAATCCCATCGACGATTGTATTAGCAATCTCTTAATAACACTTAGAACTTACTTCTACAGTGTACCACAGGCCCATGTATTTAACAAATTGCTAATTGCACATTGAATACATATGCTCTGTACACAGAACTGACGGATCCTATCTTGATACGCACAAGATATCCTGAGGATCAGTCCACAGTGACTGCCATAAATGTGTGGAGGATACCCCATACATCCACAATGGTATCTGAAGTCAAATGACCACTATACTCACTTGACCCGAGAAGATTCCTATTGACGTTGGTGTACCATCTATTAGGAAATCTTCTGTGAGTCGTTCAATATTTATCCAATATAAACAACTACACACCTATACGAGTCTCTCCAGACTCATGGTTCTTTGGGATAAACCATCGGACCAATTCTCGATATACGACATGTACTGGTCTCAGCGGATTTTACTAACCGACCCGTGTTAGTAAATCTTGACCAGGAACTTTATTTGATAATATACTTTTAGTAGTGACACTTCCCAATGTCAATTACAAACTGCTTTGTAACTGTGCACTATATTATATATTATCGGGTCTTTGTCTAATATATACATATCATTAAATCATATTTAGTTTCAATCTAATCATAATTAGATCGAAGATGTATATAAAAGCAAGAAATACTACCATAAATAAGTAATATTACGGAAGAAGGAATTGTTCATATTCATGAATCGGACATGAATACGATCCGGATTGGCACTCCGAGCACCAACCCTAACAAATAATATATCCCGCTATCTCAATTGTTATTCCGAAAATGTGTGATTCAAAAGCGCCTCGAGATGTATTTGTTTTCGTCCTCCTACGAATGTTGTCTATTTTGGGTCAATATCAAGTTTGGATTCCGAGAGGATAGGAACTCTTGATGTATTTGGTGAACTGACCTGCCCTACCACAGCACTTCACTGGTTAAGTCCAAGGGTTCCGAAATGACTGATTTTATCGAATCAAATGGTTGTTGATTAATATAAGAATAAGAGTTATTCTCGTATATATTAATCAACTGAGATTGTCTCGATGTATAATGCAATATTTAACATATCATAGGGCGACACTTATTTATGGAATGATAGGTTTCCGTAGTATAGTAATTATTTTTAGGTTTCTAATTCGTTATATATGGTACATGCAGTAGGAAATGATTTCCCGCGCAGTGGAATCGTGTTAGACACCGGAATCGGCTTTGAAATATTTTTCTATCGTTTCCCTTTCTTAAGTGAAACTATCCAAGCATGTAGGGCTTGTGACATGATCCAGGCCGACAACAAAGAAAAAGACCAATTACAAGTACCAGAAGGGCCAATTACGAGGCAGAGGACCAAAAGACTCAGAGAAGCTATGGCGGGATTAGTTCAGAGTTTTATGGATGATTGCAACAAACAAATAGAGACGCATGTGGGCTTCAATAGAGAGGGCCCAAAGCCACTTCACTTGGCCCAAATCAGTTTTGAATGAAGCTTCACAGGCCTTTGAAGACTTGAAGACTTTGGTATTTTTATAATTTAGCCTTTAGGGGCATTGTTGTCTTTATGCCTTTAGGGTTTCTCTTTGTAACACTATTTAAGCTTTCTTTCTTTTTCATTTTGAAAACAATCAACGAATTTGAGAGAATATTACAGCTTTATGCTTTTTGGCTATGGCCAAATCCTTGTAAGGGAGAGATTCCTCTTTTCAAGTTAAAATCGACTTATCTAAGTTTGGCAAACTTAGTGGCGTCTCAATTGCTAGCAAAACACTACAAGGAATCATCTTAAAGGTTCTCAAGGGCAAGTTCTTTGTGGGTCTTCTTTGTGGCCTTGGAAGAGTTTTGTTCCTACAAAATCAAATTCGTAATTCTTGGGGTTCTGTCAGTTGCTTGGGGTTTGCTTGGATTTCGAATCCAAGTGGGTTTTTTGTCAGCTTGTTTTACTTCTGTTTTGACTATTTTTCAGCCTTGAACATCCCGGAACAGCAGCCCAAAACTGGATTGTTTTGCACACCTAAAAATCATTTTTGCAGATTTATTCACTAGTTTTTTGTTCTGGATGTTTGCTGTTTTTCTGGCAATGTTTTGGATAATATAATCACTCCAAAAAAGCCCCAAAACACCACTTTGTGTTCCCAAAATTTTAGGGCTAAAATACAACAGAAACAGAGCCTCGAATGAAGATGCAAGTGGCGACAGAGAGCATAATCTTCTGCTCACTGCCTTGAGAGGATAAATAGGGAAAAAAAATTGCTTCGAGTTCCCAAAGATATTTCGTGCTATGAATCGCCACCAACAAATGCAAGAGTGGGCTTGACTCACAAGAAAAATCAAATCCCTAAACACTTTAGAGATTTTCAAGTTGTCAAACAAAGTTTTTATTTAGTTTTTCTTTTGTTCTTTATAATTTTTCTTTCAAATCCTGAGAGGAAAAAATGAACAATAAGTGGCTAGGGTTTCATGGAATGAATTTTTCATAAAAGTAAAACAACTTTTTCTTTTATATCTAGAGTTTGGAGTTATCAAGTTTTAAAACAAAAATTACAAAACCAAAACCTAGCAATATTCAGCCACCCTAAGTATTTTGTAACAACAAAAATCTTTTGATAAATGTCATTATAATGACATTAAAAGTGTTACTAAAAAAAATGTAACTACCATTTATGTAATAATTAATTTTAAAATCATATTTTAATATCTTTTATTTCTAAAAGTGATATATTCAACAATTTAATATTTACAACCCTTTTAAGAAATTAAATGATTATCTCATGATCATTTATTTAATGAAAACCTTATATTAAATATAATATAAGGTTACATGTGTGACAACTATATTATTAATCCCATTAATAATATATATATATATATATATATATATATATGAGGATATAATTGGACTATCTAATTATATTTAATTTGCTATAATATATCGAGCTAACACGAAGACCAAATGGACCTACAGTTTCGAGCTCCAATAATCCTGAAATATTAATCGAACTCTTTAATTAAATATTCGGAATTATTAACTTCAGGTTATTTCACTAAAACCCAAAGTTGCACTCTCGTTGTCGTAGATATATAATATAAGCCAAACTATGTCGGTGTCCATATAGTCATTACATACGGATTGGCCCTTCACAAGTATCTCAAAATTTAATCCGGGTCAATGTGTCTGTTATACCCCTCTAATTATTTTTTTACCTTTAGTACCATTGATTCTCTAATGAACGATTTATTCAGAACCATTATGAATATTAATCTTTCTATTGGTAATAGAAACACTTGAGTGCTCTTATCTTTCAAGTATCGAATCAACCCTTAAGGAAGATACTCATTTACTTCTCGAAATATTAATCGAACTCTTTAATTAAATATGTTGAATTATTAACTTCAGGTTATTTCACTAAAAATCCAAAGCTGCATTGTCGTTGTCGTAGATAAATAATATAAGCCAAATTATGTCGGTGTCCATCGATATAGTAATTACATACAGATGCCCGTTTACAAGAATCTCATGATCAATGTGTTTGTTATACCCCTCCAATTATTTTTTACCTTTAGTACCATTGATTCTCTAATGAAAGATTTATTCATAACCAATATGAATATTAATCTTTTTGTTCGTAATAGAAACACTTGAGCGCTCTTATCGTTCAAGTATCGAATCAACCCTTAAGAAAGATACTCATTTACTTCTCACAAGGAGTGAACTCCATATCTATGTAAGACGTCCTCAACAACACACCAAATCATGTCCCCAAAGTACGTAGTTATTGGTCGGGATTGCTACACAACCCCCACCTTTGTAAATCAAATGACATAGCTTTCCATGAAGGAGTTCGCAGTACACTCAAGATTCAGATTTAAATGAATTTCTTTATTAACAGATATGATAAGAAATTATTTTCTATCAAGGTTCAGTTATATATGATCACATCATATAAGGTGCCTCCATTACATGAAGCTATAGGGCATATATCATAAAAATCTCCCACTTGCACTAGAGAAAATGAGACATGTCACGTAATCCTAGACCCTCTAGGTGACCTTCGATGTTACTGTTCACCACCGCTTCTTCACCTCATTTTGCGTGCAATCGTGCACGGAATAGAAAATCCATCACTACCAATTTGTAGTACTCTCTGAGAGCTTCGATTTGGCATGTGGCTCGGGTTGTGAAATGAAGTGAGGAGCCGAGATCGGAATACCCATACGCGCACGTTTCTCTCTCCCCAGCGGCTGTTTTTGGCAACCTGGAGGCCGCCGGCGTGACCATCACCTTTAAGAACATTTTTTTGGAGTAGGGGTCGAATTACATTCTGACCCCGAAAATTACAATCAGGCCCATATCATGGGGCTTTCATAGAAATTTATATGTTCAAAGTTGGTCTGTTGCAAATTTCGAAAAGTGACCAAAACGAAAGTTGTTCGTCTCGGAAAAATGAGTTTGATAGTTTAGAAATCAGCTCAATCAGAGTTCGTTTGCTATCTTTATAGCTGAAAAAAGAAACTTTTACGCATAAAATGATATAATCAAAAATCGCATAACCGGTTCTAAAAACCACGCGTTTTCCAACACGATGAAACTTCACTTAAAAATATTCGCACCTGTTTTCCAAAACACAAAGTCTTATTTCCGAATATCAATCAGTTCCAAATTCCAAACTTCAATTCGGAGAGCTTCTAGAACCATTCCGAAAAATATTCGGGATATTACATTCTCCCATCCTTATAAAATTTCGTCCTCGAAATTAATCCGTCCTTATACCTGCCGATCTGATTCTCAATGCATACACGGAAAATATTTATTCTAAGGAATTGTCTAACTCTATTTTCTTTAATTTTTGGAAAAAAGTAAACTCTACTAACTTGGTTCTCAACCAGAGAACCTAACCAACAGATAATTGCGAGGGTTTAACACACCATTCCTGACTTCGAGCTCAGCTACGGTGCTACACCGAATTCTCAGTCTCAAATATCTCAAACACATACCTTAGGTTCGCTAATAACCCTCTGGCATTACAAGGGCCTAATTCTGATACTATATATAACTACTTTAGATTCTCTAATCTCAATGGCTCATAAGGTTTAAACTCATGGTAACTTCTTCTAATACGAAAAAAACTAGTCTATACACATCAAAATAAGTCATCGACATACCTCAATACACTTGGGCTAGGAGCCAAACAGAAAATCATCTCATATCAAAGGAAACATTTATATTACATATAGAGACCTACCTGGTCTATACAAAATAAAAGAAGTTCTCTGACAACTGGATACACCACAGTACAGTCACTGACTCTAGACCATGCAATTGGCTTCTCAACCATGCTCTGATACTAAGTTTTTGGGAGGTTCTTTGTCCCACAGATTGCTCTTGGAGTTGGTGTAAGATTTTGGAGCTTCGTTCTTGGTCCCGACGTCGAATGAGAGTTAGGATTAGGAATGGTGAGAAGACTTTATTGTGGTTTGATTTTTGGCATCCTATGGGTCCGATTGTGGATACGTTGGGTGAGAGAGTGATTTATAACTCTGGCTTGGATATGATGGCTACAGTTGCTTCCATTATCTCTGATTCTTCTTGGCGGTTGCCCCCCATCTAGGTCTGCCGCCCTTGTTGATTTGGCTCGGTATCATCTTCCGAATCCTTCTAGTATGAGGGATGATGAGCTGGTTTGGGAGGATGATAGTAGAGGGAGATTTTCAATGGATAGTGCCTGGAATGCCATGCGGACAAGGGGAACCTTGGTGCATTGGTCTCGAGTTTTTGGTTCCGGAAGGCCATTCCCCGCCATTCCTTTTTGCTTTGAATGTCTATTCAGAGAGGCCTTTGTACTCAGGATAGTTTGATGAGGTTCGATATCTCTGTTTGCTCGTGTTGTATTCTCTGTGGTTGTTCAAGTGAGGACATTGATCATCTTTTCTTCCAGTGCTTCTTCTCTTCGAGGGTCTGGTCGACTGTGCTGGCTATGTGTGGGTTAGATTGGAGTTGCCGAGATTGGCTTCAGACTGTTGAGTGGATGTGTCAGTTTTTCAACGCCTCTTTACGTCATCTTCTTGTTCGATTGTCTTTTGCTGCGTCAGTTTACCATATTTGGAGGGAGAGGAATGCCCGCACTCATGATGTGCCTCTTTGGCCTATTTCTATTCTTCTTAGTGATATTGTTTTTGATGTTCGGAATTGTGATAGCTTCTTACGGAAGGTGAAACCATCTTATGACAATAAATGGCTTCACCTATCCTGGCACTTTCCTGATGACATCTTCCGTTGATCTTATTTTGCTTGTAGCCTTTCGGCTTTTCTTCTAGGAGGGCTTGACCTCTCTAGTTGCCTGGGGTATGCCCATTTGCTCTTGTATAGTTTTTTTTGGTTATTATACTTACTTTATCCACACACAAAAAGTCCAGCACCTTGAGGTGTCTTGATCAGTCTCAACTCATATTCTAAAAAGGCCTCCGACCTGACAAATCTAAACTAATATGCAAATAGGCCTCATGTCTGACATAAGACAAATAACTACGTGCTCTTCCCGATTAAAACTACAAATGTGATTCAAATAAATAAAACTAAGGCTGTGGGAGACGATAACACATCCCAAAACAATACAATGACTCAAGACCAACTTCACTGTATCGGGATGATCCCCTGTCTACATAACGCCTCTAGAATCTTCTAGCTCTTCAAATACAATGTGAACCTACAAACTAGCAAACTGTTTGGGTGTGAGCTAAAAGCTCAGTAAGTAACTCATATCTTATGAAAATATATCAAGTGACAGTAAGAACTTAAATAGAAATCAAATATCTGTAATTATACTCAAACTTATAAATCTCCTTGTAATCCGATGACAACATACACATATCATACCTTGAAAATACACTCACTGCACTGAATGCAACATCAAATTTTTCATAATCGGAACTAACTTATTATCTACCAAACCACCCAAACCCGCGACTAAGGCCATCCCAAACTCGTGGTGGTGTAGTCAGCTTAAACTACGGCTGGTTGATTTATAAAGTTTACGTGAGCTAAAAACGCAAACATTAGCTAACTGTGAGCTGTAGAACATTTACTGAAACATTGAGCAGAAACCTTAGACCTCTATACAACATAAGATAACTAGTATTATAACAAACAAGTCCAATACAAACTTTAAACAAACAAATCAACATATCAGCAATTAATCAGAATTACTAAATTGTTACAAGTTCAGATTTTATTAAATTGTCATTATCCTTTATACTTAACCCATGTCAAAATTTCATATTTACTTATCTACAAATGCGTTATTCTAATAGCTAACATCCAAAGCATACAGAGCAAAACTTGAATACCATAGAGTATATCGTTTGATATCAAATACACTTGAATCATATGAAACATGAAGTCATACACATATACCATTATCAAAATTATCCATCTTTGAAATATCATCAAATCGGTAATCGAAACAAAATGTGTAAGAAAATTATCTTTTCAGAAATCTCTTTTCTTATCTGAAAACATATCTCTTTCCGTAAAACTTTTCAAAAAACTCTTTTTTGTATGTAAAACTCTGAGCTTTTCTATAAATACGCATAATCAATGCAATAACTTTCCGAGTTCACAATACTTAAATCCAAGTTTTCCTTTAAAAACATTTGTAAAACAGTTGTGAAAATATCATCTGAAATACCATATGTCAACCTGTACATAATCCCGTGGTCTTGGGGCGTTACATCTCGTTGTCCCTAAGCAACTAAACCAATAAACAGTGGTGCTATTAGCACCACCAACCTATCTCTGAAATCCGGGTCTAGGGGCCTCGCTATCCCACTAGCCCAATACATAGGATCTAGGGGCATCTGTCATCCCTAGTCTTGTATCCCGTGTGCACACGTTCCGGATTGGTTACCGATATTCTGGATTGGTTATCAATATCCGTCAATTCCATGTTTGAATCAAGTTACATCTAAGGTGGGTTTTCCCCCATGCCTCCAAAATTATAAAATCATTCATTTGAAATCATTTTCATCATCAAAGCATTTATCTGAAAGCAAGCTTTGTCAAAAATCTTAAATCATATGTCTCAACTTGAGTGAAATCAACATTTCATGTAAAATAAACTTAGCTAATTGATTTGCAAAATGATATCTAAAATCATAATTAAAACTCTGAAATAAGTATTCCACTCACACATACACAATAGTCAAGACATCTAGGAACACACAATCAAGACAGTAAATGCAAATGAGCTGGCTCACACATACAATACTCGTACATAACTCATTACCTATTTAGAATAGGTATGAGATGAATGTCGTCCGAATAGATTTCTTAACCCGCTTGGCTACTACACCACAAAATCATTAACCAATTAAACATACCCTCATGTATACATGTCACGTGTCACAAACTCATTACACGATTTCTCATACCCAAACATATACATGACAAACATTACTTAATCATTCAGAATCATCACACATACGTTTATATACATATATCAAACATATGGATATATTTATTACTTCGAATTTCGATACCATGACCTTTACAATCCTCACATTCTTTACTTATCAATTAACATTCACCATTCATATACGTATCCAATCAATCACGAACTTCCATCACTTGGAAAAGACTTAAGCCTATACCAACTTAACCTCTATACCGCTAAATCATATACATTGATCAATAACAAACTTATCCCAATGACACACATCTACACGTACTATTACAAATTCTAAAGTCATAATTTATTTCCTTTACCAATCCTTTATACCTAAATCATACATATCTAATCATGTCATACATATACAAATACGCGTTCATATGCTAATACATACTCATATATTTAAATACATGAATGCATATTAGTACCGATTCATACAATTCCATACATCTATACATACATATAAACATTAAGTTCATTTCATGTCTCACATCATATCATATCAATAATAAAAATCCATACATGTGGTAGTCAATTATCCTAACCAAACGTAATCTCGAACTTCAATCTCAAGAATATACCTTAACTATCATCTTTTAACCAAACATGTCAAACACGAAATCACTAATTTAAGTTATCATCACATTGGTTACTTACCTGACTTCCTGAGCACTCCAAGTCCTAGTCACATCTGTCAAAAACAAATGGAAAAAATGCCGTTAGAATCGTGATTTACGGTATCCTAGACTTAACTATGATAAAATCCCGAATTTTTCTGGAACAATCAAAACAAGTCCGATTTTAATACTTTCAGTTTCAAAAATCTTAAAGCACCATTACAAGCTATTCCAAGTCACTAGTTCACCCAAATTCTCGGTTTACGTATTTTTGAAAAAACTTCCAAAAAGTTTTAGCAAACACTATGGAATGATCCCGAACCTACCCGGATTTATTCAAACATGTTCATAATATCATAAATAACTCATAACTATCATCAAAACCAAACCACATCTTTATACGCAAAAACCCACTTTTACCAAAAACTTACGTATTTTATCGAATCGATCAAACTCGTTCCATTTTAACTCGGATTCTATCAGATATACATATTTAATATACTAATACTCAAACAATTTAATTTATATCAATACTCTACTCTACGAAACTACTGTATACATCCGAACATTTAACTATGAACTTGAAATTTGCGGATTTATATCGGGAGGTCTTACCGAGATTTCGAGGCCATATATGGACTACAAATGATCCCACGAATGCGCTGGAATCGACAGAATTATTCATTCGACATTACTATTCATCAAACCTTCTTCATCTCATTTTACGTACAATCATGCATGGAACGGAAGATTCGTCAATGCCAACTTATAGTACTCTTCGAGAGCTTTGATTTGACGGGTGGTTCGGGTCGTGAAACGAAGCGAGAAGCCGGGATCGAAATACCTATGTGTGCACATTCTCCCCAATGGCTGTTTCCGGCGACCTAGGTGCTGTTGTCAGCCACCACAAGGTAAATGGGTGGCCAACGCACCCCCCTGACTAGTCGCACCGGTCGGTAGTGGCCGACAGGCCACCAGCGTGGCCATCACCTCCAAGAACTTTTTTGGGGTGGGGGTCGAATTGGGAATTTATGCCATTTTGGCAGTTTTTGGAAACTATGGAGTCTTTATAGAAATTACATTCTGACCCCCAAAATTTCAATCAGGCCCCTATCATGGGGCTTCCACGAATATTTGCATTTTCGAAACTCTTCTCATGCAAATTTTGAAACGTGATCAACACAAAAGTTGTTCGTCTTAGAAAAACGAGTCTGATAATTCTAAAATTAGCTCAATCGGAGTTCATTTGGTATCGTTATAATCGAAACAAGAAACGTTTACACGTGAAATAATATAATCAAAAATCGTGTAACCAGTTCTCGGAACCACACATTTTCCAACACTACGAAACTTCACTTAAAAATATTCCCACATGTTTTCCAACACACAAAGTCCTATTTATGAATATCAATCAGTTCTAAAAAATTAGAAAAACCACATTTTCGTCAATGATGCGCTTGTATACAATACGTTAATCGACGTTCTACTCAAAATTATAAGACTTGATCGTGGTATCAAATTTTATGTTCCAAGATCGAGATGTCTACTTAAGTCCATAAATGGACCCTTATAGCTTGCAAACCTTTTGCTCTTGACTTTGGGCTATGAACCCCTTCTGGTTGTACCATATAGATATACTCATCAAGATTGCCATTCAATAATGCAGTCTTGACGTCTATCTGCCAAATCTCTTACTTATAATAGGCGGCAATAGAGAAAAGAGTGCAGATGGATTTGAGCATGTCTACTGACGAGAAAGTCTCATCATAATCGACTCTTTCTTTTTGGGTATATCCTTTGGCCACTAGCCTAGCCTTGAAGGTATGTATCGTCCCATCTGCTCCTCTCTTTCTCTTATAGATCCACTTGTAACCTATGGTTTTTACCCCATTAGGGTTGTCTACAACTTCCCAGACTTAGCTGGAGTACATCGACTCCATCTCGAAGTTCATGCCTTTGACCAATTCCTTTTTATCAGAATCATACATTGTTTTACGATAGGTTAATGGATCATCTACACCATCATTGGATGCGACAACTTATGTCTCTCCAACTCCTAGATAACGATCATGTTGTCGTACAACCCTCCCACTGCGTCTAGGTGGAAGATTATTATGATATTACTTGTATCTAACGCTCAGATGTCAAAACTGCTATGCTTCTATCAACTATTACTGACGATGGCGTGCTGTCGTACCATCAAGTAATTCATTGAGTAACACTTTACTTCAAAGTTTGAACTATCTTATATAGTCCTCCTCAAGAAATATAGCATTTGTCGACACAAACACTTTATTATCTTTCAGACTATAAAAAAACCCACCCATAGTCTCCTTAGGATAGCCTACAAATAGGCACACCTGAGAACGTGACATCAATTTTGTAGTCTTATTTTTCAGCACATGTGCTGGACACCCTCATATGCGAAAATTTCACAAGCTAGCTTTATGACCACTCCACAACTCTACGGGAGTCTTAGGAACATATCTAGATGGAATTAAACTAATGATATACATTGTTGTTTGTAAGATATATCCCCATAATGAACTACGCATTGAACTGTAACTAAACATAGATCTTATCATGTCTAGTAGGGTTCGATTTCTTCGCTCTGCAACACCATTCTGTTGTGGTGTTCCAACTGCTGTAAGCTGGGATATAATCTCATGCTCATCCAAGAATTCCTCGAAATCACTATCAAGGTATTCTCCTCCATGATTTGATCGTAGAGTTTTGATCGTCTTACCTAATTGCTTCTCAACCTGAGCAAGATGTTCTTTGAACTTTTCAAAGGTATCTGACTTGTGCTGCATTAGGTAAACATACTCATATTTAGAATAATCGTCAATAAATATGATGAAGTATTCATAACTATCTCGGGCTCTTACATTCATTGGTCTGTAAACGTCCAAATGTATTAGCTAAAGTGGTTGACTAGCTTTTATACATTTTAAGTAAAAGATCTCTTGGTCATTTGTCCATCTAGATAAGATTCGTAGACTGGTAAAGTTTCAAGCTTTAACTGGTTTAAAGCTCCGTTCTTTATCAATCTATCTATCTGGTCAAAGATAATATGACCAAGTCTAAGATGCCACCGATATATGTCATTGTGAGAAATATTTTGCCGCTTTGTTTTAGGTTTTTCAACCTTATACATTCAGTATTGAGTAGTGAACTATGTGTTAACAATCTTAACACATATAAGTTGATCTCCAACTTTTATGTGCATATAGTTAATCCAATTCTAGCAATAATAACTAAAGAATTATTATTTAAAATGGAAAAACCATCATGTAACTATATTGAAACGTAAATCAAATTTATGTGACAAAACGAGGATAAACAACACTTTGTTTAAATTCAAATATCTATTATTTGAAAAATTGAAAATTGGTAACTCCCAGTATTTTTTACTGAAATGACATCCCATGTCCTGACTCTTATCATAAAGTGAACTTCAACAAGGTCTTTCCATGTAGCAAGTGGTTGTACCCTTAGCCTTCCTAGTGTTTCTTTCTTTTCTTTACAGATTCGAAAAATTCGATAACACTTGCCACTCCACTAGGCGTATGAGGATCCATCAGCATGGACTCCTAAGAGGTGAACTCATTTTAAAGTAAAAGTCAACTTGTTCATAATATAGTTACTTTTAAACTCCATGAAACTCTTCGGAAGAGTTTCTATGATCATGGTCACCTGGCTACACTCATCAATACAAGCTCTATGATTTTCGACCGTGTTGAGATAGATCATCATCCTCAAGACATGCTCTACGACTGATGTCCCTTCCTTCATCCTTGTGGTCATCGCTGAGACCATAGCCTTATGACGTTATCGCTAGGAAGGCTGCTCAAAAATGCCCTGTAATGACTCCATCATCAAATATGTTGTAGCCATTGGCTCATGCTTTGTAGCAAGAACCTCAGACATACCTGTTAATAAGTAGGAGTAGACTTTCTCATTGGCCATAACCCATTTTTGGTAGGCATCGCACACAAATTGGCCAGAATTTTTGGCCGGCTCGGGAGGACATTCCTCAGTCAGGACAAACTTAAGGTATTCACAGACCAAAATGTCATTATGTTACTTTTCCATTTTACATATTTTCTCCCGTTAGTTTTTCATTTGAGAGAATTGAAACAATTTGAGAAATCATGGCTGAAAATTAAATAAGCACGAATTTTAATATTCATTCATCGCATATTAAAGTCATCAAAACATTTAGGCATAAAATTAAATACGATGCATGTACCATGTATAATGAATTAAAAACCTAAGAGAATTACCATGCCACTGAAATCTATCATCACACAAATAAGTGTCGTCGTAGGGTTGGTCAAGTATTTGCATGATAGATCGAGACAATCTCAATTGATTAATATATGTGGGAATAACTCTTATTCCTATATTAACCAACCACCGCTTGATTTGATCAAGGAATTTTGATTGATATTTAATCATTCATTTGTGAGTGTAACCCGTTGTTTCAAAATCCTTGAACTTAATTAGTGAGGTGTTGTCTTAGGGTAGGTCAGTTCACCAGATACATCTACAATTCCTATCCTCTCGGAATCCAAACTTGATATTGACCCAAAATGATCACCATCCGTAGGGGGCGAGACTAAAGCCCTCTCGAGGCACTTTTTGAATCTCACAATTTCGGACTAACAACGGAGATCGCGTGATATATTGTCGTATATCTCTCTTCCACTCACTATTTTAAAATTAAAGGTTTCTACTTAAAATATATAATATTTTATTTCACTAGTGTCTACAAGATTATGCACGGCTAAAACATATATCCAATTTTAACTCTTAAAATTTTATTCACTAATTTTTATTAGTTCCAACTAATATTTTACTTAATTAAACTAATTTAATTAAGTTTAGTTTAGTGACCTAATTAATTTTAAATCTTAAAATTTCTAGCTCACTAACAAGTTTAAAATTAGAAATTCAAATAAGGGACAAAAAATTTAATTAAACCATTTAATTAATATAAGCGTCTTATAAATTCCAATGGTACATGAAATTATGTCCCGAGTGCAGACTATACTGCCGTCCATTCAGAATCGACTATGGAATTTACGTCCAGATTTCCCTCCGATATACCAAAAGAAAACATACTACACTTATAAAGCCCATAATATTGTTTTTGATGTTCGGAATCGTGTTAGCTTTTTACGTAAGGTGAATCCATCTTATGACAATAAATGGCTTCACCTTTCGTGGCACATGCCCGATGACATCTTTTGTTGATCCTTTGTAGTTGTTTGGCTTTCTTCTTGGAGGGCCTGTCCTCTCTAGTGCCTGGGGCATGCCCCTTTGATCTTTTGCTTGTAGCCTTTCGGCTTTTCTTCTAGGAGGGCTTGTCCTCTCTAGTTGCCTGGGGTATGCCCCTTTGCTCTTTGTATAGTTTTCTTTTGGTTATAATACTTACTTTATCCAAAAAAAAATATCTACTAATTTAACTTCTTTAAATTTCATAAAATAAAATTTAATGACTTACAATATTATGCATGTCTAGCATGTCATGACATGTGAAAATGTAAGAGTAGACACCCTAAGCTATATGACATTTAATTCAAACTTTTCGAATTAAACAAATATATAACATAAAATAAAGTTGTATTGACGGGACTCTTATTTTCCCTATGCTAATCTAATTAGTAGAAAAGTTACCAATGCATCATTTGGTCTTCAAAACTTGCTCCATGGAATGGTGTTAAGTCGTCGGCGGCATCGACTCCTCATTTACGTAAAATTGATACAACTCAATAAATTTACATAGAAAAAGTATTTACAACACTTGTAAAAATTGGCTTTATGGCCTTACATTTCCAAAAATAAAATGACATAAAAATAAGATGTAACATCCCGCCTAAGCATGATGCTACCCGCAGGAGACAGGCTAATCCCACCTCCATAAGCCTCTGACTCTGACGAAAATTCGGCATGACCTTTGCTTAAAAATCATACAACCTGGATCAAAGTCCAGCACTTCAATACATCCTATAAGGCCCAACACATAATATAACACCAAATCAATAATCTTAAGTCATAACACAATTGGGCTCCGTGCCCGAAAATACGTACAAATAAAAACTTTTCAATTACTCTTATACAACTCAATCCTCTACAATTAAACTTATACAATTTGACTCTGATACTCCCAAGACCTGGTGACTGGCTAACTGCAACGCTGATATCCGACTCCTCCAGCTCTGGTGTCTGTGGTTGACCGATCAGGTCACCAACCTGCAAAACTAACAAAAACTATTGTGGTGTGAGTCATAATTATTCAGTAAGTAAATATGCTCATTCTTTGAGCGTCATACACATACAAGGTTTGAATCCAGTTTATGTATTTAACCTAAACTGTCTATGTGACCATGCAATTAGTTACAAAGTCTGTCCCACTATATAATTCTTTATCCATTTACAAATTTATTCCTTGTTACTGATTCTTTTATTTGATCATTCACATGTTTTAAAATCTGTCTCTTAAACTTCTCTAACATAACACTGAGTTTCCATACTTCCTATTTACTGTATCAAGCCTCATCACGTTTCTGCTGCGTTACTCTGATATCTTTCCTATTTTCTGCACTCTCTTTACTAATCTGGTTCTGTATTTTATTATAACTTTCTCTCTTTCACTATCTTGAAATATCATCAAATCGGTTATACTAAAATATTATTCTTATCAAACATTTAATCCACTATTACTAACCATGTATACATGCATAAGTTATTATTTCATCATGTTCTAGCATCCTTACATTATGTTCTTTCTAAACAAGCACACAACTCATACAATCACCATTGATATATATAAATATATACACATTTAATTAAAATCGTGCTATCATGAACTAATATTTTACAAAATATTACTTTTATATAAATATGCCAAACACACAAATATTAACCATATATACATATCGATGCAATCACGTCATTATGCATTTATGCCAACTATATGCTTTCAAATGATAACTAAAATGTCTGATTTAT
This sequence comes from Zanthoxylum bungeanum, assembly GCA_019454045.1. Lineage (NCBI taxonomy): Eukaryota > Viridiplantae > Streptophyta > Magnoliopsida > Sapindales > Rutaceae > Zanthoxylum > Zanthoxylum bungeanum. The sequence goes on along the minus strand of SKCR01053365.1, from coordinate 113 downwards.
ATGCATAACTTGTAAACTATACTCTACTTATCATGCAATGCTTTTATAAAATACTTCTTGAAAACCTTTTCTGAACACTCTTTCCTGAAAACTCTGTTTGAAAATCTATTTAT